>CATIWR010228942.1:0-68821 GCA_949677035.1 Omphalea diandra | reverse complement strand
TCATGTTAAATGGAGAAGCAACACCATACCTCTCACAAAGCCAAAAATGTTGTAAGTTCAACTAGACCTCTTCAACCTATCCATATGGACTTGATAGGACCCACAAAAAGAGTTCAAAATGAAAAAGGTTACTTCATATCTTCTATTAGAAGTGACCATGGAAAGGAATTTCAAAATGAGTCATTTGAAAATTATTGTTTGGAGAATGGAGTTTTTCATAATTTTTCAAATCCTAGAACACCATAACAAAATGGTGTTGTAGAGAGAAAAAATAGAACATTGGTAGAAATGGCTAGAACAATGCTTAATGAGTATTTTTTACCAAATTACTTTTGGGCTGAAGCCATTAATACCTCATGTTATATTGCAAATAGAGTTTTCAAAAGACTCATTCTCAATAAAACTTCTTATAAGCTTTGGAATGGTAGAAACCCAATAATTCATACCTAAGAGTATTTGGATGTAAGTGTTATATTTTGAACACCAAGGATAATCTTAGGAAATTTGATTCCAAGACCAATGAAGGAATCTTCTTAGGTTATTCTACCACAAGCAAAGCATATAGAGTCTTAACAAAAGTTCAATGGTAGTTAAAGAATCTATAAATATTGTTTTTAATGAATCTAGTAAACTTGATCTTGGGAAAGGTATTTTTATTGATGATCTTGTAGGTGATTTTGAAAAGTTGGAATTAAAAGACACTATAAGAAGAGATGATAAAGACAAAGAAGGAGGTGAATCATCGAGAATAGATAAGGAACCACAACATCAACAAAAAGATGAGCTAAGACACAATATACCCAAAGATTAGAGATTCTCCAAGTATTACCCCATGGACTTATTCATTGGTGATTCTTCTAAGGATGTAAGTACTAGATCTTAACTTAATCCTTTAGATAATAATCTTACATTTGTTTCTCAACTTGAGCCAAAGTCAATTGATGAGGCTCTTGATGATGAGAGTTGGGTGCTTGCTATGTAAGAAAAACTCAACCAATTTGAGAGAAACAAAGTATGGGAACTTGTCCCTAGGCCTAAAGAACACCCAATTATAGGTTGTAAGTGGGTGTTTAGGAACAAGTTAGATGAGTAAGGTCTTATCACAAGAAACAAAGCTAGATTAGTTGCTAAGGGATACAACCAAGATAAAGGCATAGACTATGATGAAACCTTTGTGCCCGTAGTAAGATTAGAGGCCATAAGGATTCTTTTAGCCTTTAGATGTCATATGAATTTTAGACTTTTTCAAACGGATGTGAAAAGTGCATTTTTAAATGACATCACTAAGAAGGAAGTCTATGTTGAACAACCTTCCGGTTTTGATTCACATTGTTTTCCAAACCATGTTTTTAAATTAAATAAAGCCTTATATGGATTGAAACAAGCTTCAAGAGCTTGGTATGAAAGGCTTAGTTCATTTCTCTTGAAAAATGATTTTGAGAAATGAAAAGTGGACACTACACTTTTTGTCAAAAAACACAAGCATGATACATTAATCATTCAAATATATGTTGATGATATTATCTTTGGTGCTACTAATGAATCTTTTTGTGAGAAATTTGCTAAGTGTATGACTAGAGAATTTGAAATGAGCATGATGGGAGAGCTCAAGTTCTTTCTCGGTCTACAAATCAAGCAATCCAAGGAAGGGATCTTCATTAACCAAGCCAAGTACACAAAGAAAATGCTAAAAAAATTTGACATGGATGGTTGCAAGGTAGCTTAAACTCCAATGAGTAGTACCATCAAGCTAGATAAGGATGAATCAGGTAAGGTGGTAGAAGAAAAGAGATATTGAGGTATGATCGAATCTCTACTTTATCTTATTGCTTCTAGGCCAGATATCATGTTTAGTGTTTGCATGTGTGCTAGGTTTCAATCCTCCCCTAAAAAGTCTCACTTGAATAATGTTAAAAGGATCTTTAAGTATTTGCATGGCACTATACATTTAGGGCTATGATATCCTAGGGATTCCTCATTTAGCCTTGTAGGGTATTCGGATGCAGATTATGCTGGTAGTTTATTAGATAGAAAAAACACTTCTGAAACTTGTCAATTTATAGGTGAATGTCTAGTTTCTTGGTTTAGTAAAAAATAAGTATCGGTTGCCTTGTACACCACGGAAACTGAGTATGTGGCAGCGGCTTGTTGTTGCACCCAAGTTCTTTGGATGAAACAACAATTGAAGGATTTTGGCAAAGTAGTTTATCACATTCCCATTAAGTGATAACACAAGTGTTATTAATCTCTCTAAGAATCCCATCCAACATTCTAGAAGTAAGTACATAGACATTAGACATCATTTTCTTAGAGATCATATGCAAAAAGGTGATGTTGTGTTGGAATTTATTGACACAAATCATCAACTTGCAGATATTTTCACCAAATCTCTAAATGAAGAAAGGTTGAACTTCATCAACAGAGAATTGAGAATGCTTGATGAAAGCTCCCTAAAGTGAAATTTTTTTATTTCTTGTGTAATATTGCTATGTGTATTGGTATTTGTTGATTTGTGATATTATATGAATTTTTCTGTGAATCACAATTTTTCATTTTTTAAAAATTGGTTTTTTCAATTCTTATCCTTGTTGACTCATAATTCGTGGATGTTATTCCTTCTTCATGGTCATGAATTACAATTTAATTTCACCCGACTATCAAATGTCAATTTGCGGTCACGAAATTTGAGCCCCACCGCTAATTTTGGTCAGTTTTTCAAAAATGTGACCATTAACGCGCCTTTTCCCTAGGAAAATTTGTCTGTTACTCACATTTTCCCAAATTCGTGGTCGCGACTGATGAATTTGTGGACGCAAATTAGAGTAACCGCCTAGGTAATTAAGTGATTTGATTGCCGACCATTTTCTCTCTTCATTTAATCCATTTCTAATAGTTTATGACCATTTTCACACCCCTTCAAAGCCTACAAATACCCCCTTCAACAGTGTTTTCTTCACTCCACTTCCAAACACTAACTCTCTCTCTCTCAAAATCCCTTTAAATCCTCAAGCTGTCTCCCTCTTGCTATGGCTCCCAAGAAATTCTCCATGGCTGACAAGGGCAAAGCAGTGGCTTAACCCTCTACACCTCCTGCCCTCTATCTCATGAAGGGAATCACCAAGGAAGAAAAAGAAAGATTTAAGGTGAACTCTTTTAAAGTGATTCTCCCAAACAAGATTCCATCAACATCCATGCTGGAAACTTTGGGCATCAATACGGAGATTAGAGCCTTTCTCTCAAACTTAGGATGGAACGAATTCATCTTTCGAGAGGAACATAAATACGAATAAGTCATACGAGAATTATATGCACCATGCAATTAAGCCGAAAATTCGATTCTAGAGTCGGCCAATAGGGGTTAGTGTTTCGGGCCTTTGGTGACCCTTTTATTACCTTCGACCAATTGTCTTCCCTTTTTAACTTGCAAGTCAGAGAACACATTCCCTTCATCATCTCCGAACTTGACGTTATTTACTCCGAATTTTGGTAAGAGATTTCCATTGAAACCAAACACGACCCCCGCTCTTCTCTATCCAAACACATCAAATCCTTACCCTTTGGATCCTTCATTGCATCATCACCTTCTCTGTAAATGCTAGAGGTGATGGTAACTTTCTCAAAAAGACTTGGCATTTTTGTTTTGCCTTGTCAAAAACAAACCAATCCAAACCGGCTGTTACCTTGTGGATCAATTGATCCACATGAGTATAAAACCTAAAAGCCAGTTTCTCTTGCCCTCCCACATAACAACCATCTACCATTTTGTTAGAGCACTTGATGAGGAGAAAGAGAAATTCCTCATCAAGAAGCTCATTCTTTCCTAAAACTTTCTAGACCTAACCTATCTCATAAACGCCAAGGCCATACATCCTGATACTTATGTCTATACTTTTGGTGTGATAGGGGCAAAGAAGATAAAGTTCTCCCAAGCTTCGACGAGAAAGAGGTTCATATTGAAGAAGGCACCATACAAGTCTCTCCTCCTCAACCAAAAGCCAACACAAAGTTGTCTCTTGCCACCATTAATCAAAAGTTGGATAAACTAATAAGGATGATGAAAAGAAGGTTCCTCTTCCTTTCACATCTTCACAACGATATAGTGGATCTCCAAGAGAAATTAGGAGTTCCTCCTTGCCATCTTTCGAACTTCACCGAATTTGAAGATACGCAAGATGAAGATGGTAATGAAGATGACGTTGAGGATGGAGATAAAGCCAAGGGAGTAACACAAGCACCAGAGACACCATCTTCCAGAGATGATTCTCCACTACTCTAGATTAGGGATCTTTTGTATTTATTTTTCATTTTCTTTATGTTTTTAACAAATATTGTGATCTCACAGTTATGTAAATAAAAAGTTATTTTCTTGCAATACATTGTCTTATGTGTGATGCATTTTATCTTTATAAAAGTATTCTTCTTTTACTCCTTATGTACGCTTATAATTGTTTCTCTTTTCCCTTATCCTCTCTTTTTGATCTTGCCAAAGGGGGAGAGATAGTAAGTACTTAAGGGAATATTAACTTGAAAATTATAGCATATGTTAAGGGGGAGCATCATGAGCATCATACTTAGCTTTTTAGAAATTTTACTTTGCTTGATTGACTGCCAACTTAGAAGTTTCATCTTAAGCATTCATTCATGCAATACTCCAACTTCACATTTTTGTATTATTTTTCACTTAGGATCAATCTATGTTGTCAAAATAAAAAAGGGAGAGATTGTTGGACTAAGGTGGTTAACCCTAAGTCTTAGACCTCTTTTGATCTTGACAAAGGGAATTGATCAATTCTAATATTTCATATTAAGTGTTGTTTTATAGTTTTTAGTTAATCTTTACATTGGAAGTTGGATGAAGTTAAAAAAATATCCAAAGTAAGCAAGTTCTCTTTAATTCGCGATCACGAACTAGACTAAGGCAGGTTGACAAAATGGACAGACGTATTCGCGGGCCACTTCTCTACCACGACCAATTCAAAGAAAGGAAAGCCAGAGTCATAGACGAATTCACGGTGTGAAACTTGCCTTATTCGCGACTGCGAATTTCGAAGTAACTCAAGATGCAATCAAATCCACAACCACAACTTGACAAGTGTCCTAGGTAATCGTTGGAAAATAAAAATCATGATGGGAACTTGTTGGTAGCAACTGCGAACACAAAAGAAGAAGATGAACACTTTTGGCAGATGAATTCGCATCCTCAGTCGTGGCCTGTATAAGAGAAATCGCGATCGCTACTTTTGAAAGCAGGTGAAAGACAAAAGCTATATTTTTCTAGTGAACTAATGAGAAGCTGCCACATGGACTAGCCGTTAGACACAAACGGGGTTTTCCGTATGTAATTTGGATTTCGCAATCGCTAATTAGTAGTAGCGACAATGAATTAAGACTGTCAAACATTTGATGCGAAAATCTGTCTAGTACACTTTGATGATTTTGTACCAGTTTTGTTACAACGTCTCTTTGGTAGGTAGAGACTATAAATACCTCATCAAACAAATGTAAATGCAAGAGAATTGATAACTTTATACCCAAACTCTTGTAATTTGCTACTCACTCTTTTCTATTCTTTAAGTCATTGTTGGGTATGAGCATAAGCACCAATTATAATAGGTTGTTGTGTGAGCCTCAAAACACAAGAGAGTTTGTTGTGTGCGCCTGTTAAAACACAAGTGTAAAGGTTGTTATGTAAGCCTCAAAACATAAGTGTATAGGTTATCGTGTGAACCTTTAAAACACAAGTGTAAAAGTTTGGTATAAGCTTGAAAACACCTTTGAAAGATAGTGGAACACACAATTTCTAAGAATTGGGGAGTGGACATAGGGTTGTTTATACCCGAACCACTATAAATTATGTGTTTCTTTCGTACTCATTGCTCTTCTCTCTTTCCAATTTTAATTTTTATACACCAATTCAACCCCCCTTCTTGGTGCCTATGGCCAATAGGGTCTAAAATGTCAAAGCTACATAAACTCACCTAGTCAGCCTTTACCCGTATGACCAAATTTGAGTATCATTGGGGCTTCGTCGACTCTTCCTCCCTAATACTACTCAAGTGATCTACGAATCTACTCTAATCACTTCTCAATTTCTAGATCTTTTATTCATCAATTAAAGGTTCATTAGATTGCCTTCTCAACTACAATGGTCTCTCATTTGAGATCCATATTCTACTATGATTTCTTTAGTTCCCAACTTCAATCGCTGACCCTAACTAGTTTAATTTTTTCATTTCTTGTAAAGTAAAGATGGTTGCCGGTGGTTTTGTAAATTACCAATTTGGGTGATGAATGAAATAGAAAGGAGGGAAGTGATACAAAATCACAATAACAAAAAAACAACTTATTCTTTCATAAATTGATTTAGGCGAGAGAGAGAAAACTAATTGGGAAAAAAACTTAGCACCAAATAGAGATCTTTACCTGATGATTTTAGATTATTAAGACATATTATTTAAGTAACCGTTTTGGAACTGTTGCATATTAATAGTTTACCTGTGATGTTAGATCATTAGAAATATATGTTTTAAACAACAATTCAAAAGTTGTTGCATATTAGTAGTTTTCCCAATGATTTTATATTATTAAAATATATTTTTTAAGCAATAATTTAAAAACTGTTGCATATAGAATTTGTTTATAATAGTTTATCAAAAACATTACTATTTAGATTTATATGTAATAGTATTGTAACGATTTAAATAAGTGGACTACAAAGTTAAATATGATTGTAGCAATTTAAAATCATTGTTATACATTCTCATAAGTAACGATTTGTTAACTGTTATCAGAAACTTGTTACATCTACTTTAATATGTAATAGTGGAAGTTGAATGAGAAGCTAAGAATAAAAGAAGAAGAAAAAGATGTCTATAAGTTGGCTAGGATAAGGGAAAGGAGATTTAGAGATTTACAACAAGTTAGGTGTATTACAAATAATGGTAATTGAATTTTGGTGAAGGAGAAGGATACTAAGGAAAATAGAGGAGTTATTTTGAGGGTCTCTCCAATGAAAGCTATGGCGAAAACCTAGTAAGTGTGGAACATATAGAAAAGATTGTGAACTATACCAGGAGAATTAGTCTTTCAAACATTAAAAAAGCTTTGATGATAATAAAAATATGTAGCGTAGGTGGTCTGAATAGGATCCCTATTGAGGTGTGAAAATACTTAGAGGGTGTATGAGTAGCTTGGTTAACTCATTTATTTAACAAGATTTTGATATCCAAAAAGATGTCGGACAAATGAAAAAAGAGTATTTTAATCCCAATTTTAAAAATAAATGAGGCATCCAAAGTTGTTCTAACGATAAAGGGATTAAACTTATGAGTCATACTATAAAGTTGTAGGAGAGATTCACGGAACATCTCATTCGATGTTGCACGCCTATCTCAATCAACCATTTTGGCTTATGCCAAGTCGATCAACCATGAAAGCAAATTTTCTTAATAAAAGAACCATAAAGATATGAAGAAAGATTTATATTGGTATTCATTGATTTAAAGAAAGCCTATGATAAAGTAACACGACATGTGTTATGATGGGCTTTAGAGTGGAAAAATATGTCAATTGGATATATTCAAGTAATAAAAGACATATATGATAAAATAGTCATTAGTGTACATACAGTTAAAAGAGATACAAGGAGACTTTCATCACAGTCGAATTATACCAAGGGTCGACATTAAGTCATTATCTTTTCATTTTTATTCATGAATGAATTGAGAAAGGATATATAAGAGCACATCCCTTAGCGTGTGATGTTTATTGATAACACAGTGCTAATAAATGAGACTCAGGCAGGAGTCAATAGTAAGTTAGAGCTCTAAAGAAATACACTAAAGGTAAAAGATTTCAAAATTAGTAGGATGTAGACTGAGTACATGTATACAAGTTTAGAGTGAATAGTAGTAGAGAAAATATGAGTGTGATTAGAGGGAGTAATTATACCCTAAAACACACTTTAATTATTTAAACCCAATCCTATAAGAAGATGTGGGTTATGAGGAAGACATTGCTATTATATTAAAGCAGGATGGACGAAATGGAGAATGCATCAAACGTGTTGTGTGATCTCAAGATTTGACATAAGCTAAAAAGAACATTTTTTTGTACTACGATAAGACTCACTATGATATATGAGAGTGAGTGTTAGGTGATAAAGACACAATAAGTCTTCAAGATTAGTGTGACAAAGATGATAATGTTAAAATGGATGTGTGGGTATGCTAGAATGAATATAGTTAGTAATGAGTATATTAGAGATAAAGTTAGAGTTGCTCCAATCATGATAAATTGAGAGAAAGGAGATTGAGGTGATTTAGACATGTGAGTCGTAAACCTTTAGATGCACCAATTAAAAAAGTAGAGTACATTAGCTTAGATATAGGTAGACAAGAGAAGGGGTAAACTTTAGCTCATAGGGAGGAAAATAATTCAAAATAACTTAGAAATCTTACATCTTTTTGAAGATATGATTTAAGATTGCTTTGAGTAGAAAAGTGAATCTACATAGTCAACTCCAATAAATTTGAGATTCAGGTTTAGTTCAGTTGAATTAAGTATTTTTCTATTTGTTTTTCAGATGAAAATTAATTCTTCATTAATATGCGAGTTTTTAAATACAAATTTTAAAGAAAATAAATTTTATAACAAAAATCCATAAAAAGAGTAATAAAATGTAAAAAGCCTAAAAATATTGGACCTTAAAAAAGCTCAAACTAAAAAATTAAATCAAATCAAATTGAAATAATTCAATTTAGTTGAATTTGATTTTAAGTTATTTGATTCGATTTAAGAGATTATAAGTTTCAATTTTTGATTTTTACTTCTAATCAAATTCAATCAATCAATGCTCACACCTATTCTATACTAATTGAGAATTTATTACTTTTTTCAGGTATGAATAAAAATGGAGATAGATCTATGAATCAAGTGAGCCAATTTTTAAGAGAGTCAATTATTGTAGATTTTTGGAATTGGACTCTAAATTTTGTGGGCAGTTAAAGCTTGAATTTATTGTGGGTTTTATCGGAGCATGGAGGAGATGAGAAGCGATAAGATGAAGATTTTTAGTTTGAGTATAGATTGAAGGACTTCAAATTTAATAGTGCTAAAATATAATGAATTTTATAAGATATTTTGAAAAGTGAGAGAGGAAATATTGTACTATAAGTTTTTTTTTTTAATTTCTTTGTGCAATAAGAGAATAACACACTATATCATCCAACTTGTTCAAAAAAAAAAATTGCAAATATGATCAAACTTGACATCAATTTCTAAAAAAAAAAAACATTATAACAAAACATAACAATCATATTATATGTATATGGATCAAGAAATTATTAATTTATATAATTTCAATAATTCTCTATAATAAATTACTATAATAAATTATCTTATAAATTTAGCATGTTGGCCTCAAACCTAGATTAGCCAAAAATATTATTTAAAAAGAATATTAAATAATTAAATATTATTTTATCGAGATTATATATATAATCATGCCTTCAAACTTCCAATATATTATCTTTAGAATTCTCTTTTTTTAATTTTATTATTTGTTGTTGTTTTATATTTTAATTTTTTGATTTTTTTAATTTTTAATTGCTTTTATATTCTTAGGCTTTATTTATTTCATAAAAAATAATTTATTTCTAAAACATTTTTCTAAGAAAAATATTTTTTCAGAAAATAACTTATTTTTTGTTATTGGGTTATATATAAAAAATCAAAAGAAAATTATTTTTTAGTGTTTGACATGTTTGAAATATATTAATTTCTTTTCTATAAAAAACTATTAAAAATTTTAAAACTCATTTCAGTTTATAATTAGATACAAAAAGAAAAATATAAAAAATATTAAAGTATAAATTTTTTAATGATTATCGGTGATTGATATTGGTCACCAATGGTAGCTGGATATTACTAGAGATGATTATGGTCTTTTATACATTAATTTATATATATTCGGTTAGTTTTTGTATAAGTGCTTTTATTTTTATAAGTGTCTAAAAATTTAGAAATTGACTTTTTATATTCAAATGGAAAGTTATTTTACTAAAAAATAATTTAATTTTTTATGAGAAAAATATTTTTTCTTTTGATAAAAAAATATTTTTTGTTAATCAATTTTTTAATACATTAAATAATATTTTTTGAAAAACATTTTCCACAAAACAAACTAAACTTTATATATATAAAATTAAATTTTAATAGAATTGGAGTCATTAAATTTCATAAAAAAATTTAAAATTCTTATAAAATTTATTTTTCTGGGTCAAATTAAAAAACTTAATTTAACTAGTGGAAACCAGTTTTCAAATCAATTAAAAACAAAACGGGCTGCTCCGCACCCATGTCCTAATGCTCGAGTGGCTAACCCGCTCATTAACAGCAAAGAGTCTCGCTCCTGCCATTAGCGCCACGACCAGAAGGAGATCCCAATCAACCAGATTGCCTGCCCGCCGAGTTGACCCACTGAGCCCGGTTAAGATACTTGGTACCCACCCATCACCCATGGATCCAGCGACCACGCCGCTAGGCAAAATGCTAATGGACGAAATCACGCCGGTTGTGATGGTGCTTCGCACACCTCTCGTAGAAGAGGCGTGCGCCAAGAACGGCCTCTCCTTTGTCGAAATGCTTAGTCCTTTCTGCAACTTCAGTAACATCGACGGTAATAGATATAAATAAAATGAATTGCATGCATTTACTTTATTTTATGAGGTGTTTGTGTTTTAAAAATTTGCAGTGCCTGTACGGACATCGAGTGATCAACCGTATAGACTACAGAAGTTCAAGCTGCGATTGTTTTACGAGTCTGATACTCGGCAGCCGAATCCAGAGGTAATGCAATTTGCATTTTCAGTTTTTATTACTTTTAATTCATATTCGTAAGTTATGTTGTATTCTTATGTTAACTAATTTCAGTTGGTTTGTGCTTTAATAACCTTTCCATAGTAATATGGACCTTTGTCATTAGAAAACGTACTGACTGTGATGTGAAATGGTAAAGCTAGGGCAACTTGAAACACTAGTATGTATATTGTAGTTGAGAGAGGGAAATTTAGGAGGAATTGTACATTTAGCTATCACATTGTCAAAATATGTGTTACTGCTATTATGTGTTGATTGAGGCAAATGATTACATGAACTTGGAACACGTGATAATAGTGCGCATCTATTGAAAAATTTGTAACTCTTCTCATCTTTAAGTAGGTTCCATTTTTTGTGAGTGCAAGGAGCACTATATTCATGCATTACAAGTGTATGCAATAATTTCCTTATGATTTAGGAACATATTAGTAAATTTCTTAGGAACATATTGGTAAATTTCTTAAAGCAGAATGTTATGCTTTGTATGCTATAGGAATCGGTTTAATAGATGTTGTTGGTTGTATCTTTATGATGTTACTTTTTGGTTGTTCAACTAGGTAGCAAAGGAGAGACTGAAGCAAGTTATTACTGAAGTTGGGGAGAGAGATATATATGGATTGAGCTCAGACCTGCCTCCTATTGGTGATGTACTAGCAAGTAAGTGAATTTGTTATGCATATGTAAGTGTTTGTATGTAGTTCTTTTATTATTTATATAGTGTGTTACCCTAAAATTTCCCACAAGCAAACTGACTTGTGCTCTGTGTTTGCTCTTGCAAATGGGCTAATTTGTTTTATCATTTCTTACACAATTTTTTATTGATGCTTACCTGGATAGGTTGTTTCTCTTACAACAGCAGTTTCATGTCTAATTACCTTCTTTTTTTTTTTTTTTTTTTAAATTTAAAAACATTTCTGGACATGGTGTCTCCAATCAATACGCTATTGGAGATTTAAAGATGGAGATTTGGTTTAAGCTGATGCATATGGTTGTGAAATGCGCAGGTTCTGAATCTGAAATTCTACCATCGTGGTTTGAGTTTTTTAATAAAGAGCTTGTACATACTGTATCCTTTTCAGACCATGAAGCTTTTGATCACCCTGTGGCATGTAAGATTTCAAAAATTGTTAGGAACTTGTACTTCTTGTTGCTTTTGCCTTTCTTGTTTGTGAAGTGCAATAGTGCCAGTCCCTTTCACTGATTGAATAATATTCTCTTATACACCATTTTAGATTTATTTTCTAAATTAATTTGCAGGTCTTTTGGTTGTTTCTTCGAAGGATGAACAACCTATCAACAGATTCGTTGACCTTTTCAACACTAACAAGTTGCCATCTCTTCTTAATGATGGTGCTATGGACCTGAAGATTTTAAAACGTTACCTGTTGGTGCATGACAATCAAGATAGCTCCTCGGAGAAGTATTGTACCCTTTTCTTTCTTGTTATGCTGAAGGCATTATATATTTATAAGTATGGCAATAATACAATTGCATCATATGGAGGTGAGAAGTCAACTGTATAGTATGATGCAGTGTGTTGCTCTCTATCTCTCTCTCATTCAGTTATTCTTGCTCCTCATTTTTATTTAAGGGACTGCTACAATTGATTAAGAAAACCCATGTTTTGAAATATATATTTATTAAAAAACATGGTGCTATATCCTTTGTAAATGCTGTAGAAGCATATGAATTAAAGTAGAAATGGGTATAGAGGTGCCTAGAAAGGTTGCAACTATGGGCATCAAACTATAGATGAATGCTGAAATTATCATCACAAATTAAAAAAAACTGAGCTGAGTATCTTTGGAAATCTGATAGACTAGCTCCTAATATGTGGATAAATTAATAAAAACTATGTGAGAAAATCCTTTGCTGAACGTATAGTTTTCAACCCAAACTAGAAGAAAATCTACCTGAAAAAACGTGAAAGAGACAAATAACACTGTTCTGTGCTTGTATACTATATAAGTTTTTGTGTAAATTTTTTCTGTTTATTTGAATGAACTATTATCGGTTGTTTGATTGCTCATGTTTCTCTGCATCTGACTTTCATTTTGTTACAACTCGGGTTGACCTACACAATTGCAATTTTTGAATTCTGACTAAATACCATTTTCTCTTTTGGTCTCAAATGGGGCATTAAACAAATACCCTTCACAAAATTTTTACAGAAAAAAGAAGTTTGGGGGAAGGGGGGGGTGGGGTTGGGGAATCTCTCCTAACACCTGAACTTAATCTTGCCATTTCTCTATTTTGTGCTATATTTACCTCTTGTAATTTCTAACTGCCTTTCATATTAGTGTTAGGACCCCATGGCTCGAGAAAAGTCTAAATAGATTGTATGTAATGTGACTGGCTTTTCACTCTAATTATTTTCTTGCAGGGCAACAAAAATTCTATCTGAGATGAAAAATACATTTGGTTCAAATGACTGTCATGTGCTTTGCATTAATTCTTCGCAAGATGGGCAGATAGAACATCAAGAGAACCTTTGGGCTCCTTGTGTAAGCTAATTCAAACTTCATACTTATATTTTCAAAGATAACACAATCTGATACATAATTTTTGGTTTGAAATATTGGACAATATGAGTAAGATCAAGTCTGTAGTTTTGTGTACTTCTATGACAGAAAGCTGTTGCTTCTCCAAATCAGCATCTTGGTTCTTTCCTTACTATTGATGATCTTAATGAGGTAATTTGCTTTCACGATAATTAACTTATGGTCTAAGCCATAACTGAGGTTTTTTTAAGAAATAAATTGCCCTATTTACTTTAGTAATGGTATTCAATTTGTACAAATTGTGAACAGATAAAAGATCTGATGCAAGAATTATCATCTAAACATATCATTCCTTACATGGAGCAGAAAATTCGTGTTCTCAATCAGCAGGTACTTAATCTCCAGTTTTTCATTTCCTTTTCTAGTGTACTACCTATTTGAATTTTTTGTTTTTCCTTTTCCTGTCTTCCCATTCTTCTTTGATGCTGTACCCTACCATAATTAGGTATCTGCTACAAGGAAAGGTTTCAGAAACCAAATAAAAAATTTATGGTGGAGAAAAGGGAAAGATGATACACTGGATTCTTCCGATGGCCCCATGTATGTTGTTCAGATATCTTTTGTTGCAATTTTACAGTTTTCTTCTTACGTGACTTTTTGTAAGATTGTCTTTTGCATTTCTTTTGAAAGGTATACCTTCAGCTCTATTGAGTCTCAGATTAGGGTCTTGGGTGACTATGCTTTCATGTTACGAGATTATGAACTAGCATTGTCAAACTACCGACTTATTTCCACAGATTATAAGCTTGATAAGGCTTGGAAGCGTTATGCTGGTGTACAGGTAACTTCAAATCTTCTTTTATATTTCTCCCCTTTGGTCATTTTGACAGTCTTTTTGTCATTTTTGTGTCAAGAAGATCAATACTTTGAACAGTCGCAATTTATATAATGCTCAACACATACTCAATATTATAAAACCTGGTCACCAGAAAATTTATGTAATGCTTGTGCAAAGCCATGTTATCCTGGTTGTAGCATTATACAATCTGCAATACTCGGCTATTTATAATCTGGGAAAGGCTTTCTGCAATTGTCACTTCTTAAATCTTTCATTCAATGACTTGAAGACTGAAAAAGGTACCTTTTTTGGGGTTGGGGGGATGGAAAAAGGCCGGCTGGGGAGAGAGAGGGGGGGAGGGGGGGGCGGCGAGAGAGGGGTGTGCTCAACCTTAACAAAAAAAATCTGGTGAATATTTTTTCTTGAAGACCAAAGGTATGACTTTTATTATATCATTTCTCCGACCTCCCTGGAGTTCCTTTTTCTGCTTTTTCTATTGTATTTTGAGACTGGAATCTTAATTAATCCTCCTCTGTCAAAACATTCTTGTTTTCTCTTATTTCTTTCTTCAGGAAATGATGGGCCTTGCATATTTTATGTTGGATCAATCAAGAAAGGAAGCAGAATATTGCATGGAAAATGCATTTAGTACTTATTTAGTATGTATAGCTCTTTCTTGCTTTGTCTTCCTATATCATTATTTTGGTTGGTTTTAGCGTCTCTGAAAATATATGTACTGCCGCTTATTTTTGGAATCCATTTTTCTGATTTTGGCTTTTATGCATGGGAGTGTTTAGAATATTTTAAAATTTTATAAATGAAAGGTAGATTAAAGGGGGAAAAAAAAAAGAACTTTTCCAGGATAAGCCTATTTTGTGGCGAAGATACAAAAGATCTTTTCTTTACTTTGTGTCTATTTTCATATTATAGTGATTCTTTGGATTCATATTAGCATTCAAGGAAAGTAGATTTAGGTAGAAATGGTATTAGCTCAATTGGTTGAAATTGGAATGAAGATCTTTATGGACCAGATCTCTTTTTTAGTGTTAATAACCTTTCGATCTTTGGAATGCTTGAAACTGTTCTCAGTTAAAAATTCTATTTCTTTCCTTGCAGATCATGCTTAGAAAATGAATTTAAGAGGTATTGGAATATAATAGTTTTGTTTTTAAGTTTCTGAAAAGGCCATCATTGGGCTACATTGGTAGCTATAAACTAATCTGATGTTGATGACTGTAACTTAGTTCATTGATGCTTTCCTAGTTATAAATTAGGTACAATTTGATAAGAAGATTCATTCAAGTTCAATCAGTCTTCTTCTTTGCTTACACAACTTAGCAAGTCCATGGATCCTGTTTAAATTAGCAGGCTTGTTTTGTCCCCTATATCTAAGTAGTGTTGAATGAAATAACTAAATGCCAAATCCTCTATGAGACTGCTTGCTATGGTCAGCCTGTCTTTAATTTGGTTGATTTTGCACTCAATTCTAAGATTCTGCTTTCAACTTTGTTTAAATTCATTGAGTTGATGTGGATGCAGAAAATTGGGCCATCTGGTCAGCAAAATGCTACACGCTGTGGTCTTTGGTGGGTGGAAATGTTAAAGACAAGAGATCAATACAAAGAGGCTGCCGCTGTTTATTTTCGTGTCTGTAATGAGGTAATATTATCTGGTCACATGAGTACTCATTTGGTGTTAATGTTGTTGACAGAATCTTTTTCTTTCGGTAGGAATTGCTTTATTCAGCTGTTATGCTTGAGCAAGCATCTTATTGCTATTTGTTATCTCAACCACCCATGTTACATAAGTACGGATTTCATCTTGTTCTTTCTGGAGATCGTTATAAAAGATGTGATCAGGTACCTATATTCATGCAAAAAACCTACATGTGGCCTATCATATTTTGCTTCTTCTGAACATATTATTTGCTTCATTTCTTCATATTTTATAGATTAAACATGCTATTCGCACATATAGAAGTGCTATCTCTGTTTATAGAGGAACTACATGGAGCTACATCAAAGATCAAGTTTATTTCCATATTGGGCAGTAAGTTTTTTTAACTTGATGTGTCTGGGATTTGCATGATTGACACATTGCCCCTGCAAAATTTGTAATGTAGAAGATGTGTGATTGTACTTATGATTCTCGAATGATGATATAGGTGGTATGCTTTTCTTGGGATGTATGATGTGGCTGTCACACATTTGTTGGAAGTTCTTACTTGTAGCCATCAGTCCAAGACAACACAGGAGTTGTTCCTGAGAGAGTTTCTTCAAATTGTTCAGGTAACTGCTAGTTGTAGTTGGGTGATTCATTGATTTTGTTATAGAAAGCGAAGGCTAAATATCAGTGAACTAATTTGACCCAGATAATTATACTTACTTAATTTTTAAAATATTTTTAAATGTTCAATATTTTTATACGATTAGGTTATTGGTTGGGCACCTTTGAATTTGTTCTCTTTTTCAGTTGGGTCATTGAGTGGGTGTAATATGCATTAGAGTTTCATAGTAGAGATTGTTATTTCCCATTCAGATTAAGAGAGTAATTTTCTTTTTCTTTTCCAGTGCAGAAATTTACATGTTGGTAATTACCATAGTCTTCTTGATTTTGGCATATTAACATGCCAGTTTCTCCTAAGGACCACGATTATTAGTGCTTATCATGTCAGATGTATTATTAAATTAATTTGGTGTATAAGCCTTGTTCCATACTGTCTTCTTGTTTGTTTGCTTCTTCGTTTTTTGGCTGCATTGAAAAGCTTCAAAATTTCTTTTTATTGTTCATGCCACCTAAGATATCTAAGATGTCCTACTATTTTAAAAAGCTTTCAAATGAAAGGATCCACAAGGTTGAAGCATTTGATAATCTTGTTAATAGTATTTATTTGTTGGTAAAAATCCTATTCCCTGTGATGTTGGAATGAATTCAATGGATATTCAAGTTTTAATACTTAGGCTCCGTTTGTTTGCGGTATTGTCCACATTTTGTTGATGTCTGACACTTTCAAGAAAATTATTCAACAAAAAATCAATGGAAAACTAAGCTATTTTTAAGGAAAATGATTTCTTTTTTTCAAAAGAGAAAAAAGGGAAGTTATTATTTGGATTTATATAAACTCATCCAAATGAAAATAAATCGTCTAAATGCATATATTTATTGTCACTGGTCATCCTTGACTACTGATATCTATCACTAATCATTGCCGATCGATGGTGATCAACGGCAATCAATCGACCCATAAAATTTTTCATTTTTAATGTAATTTTTTCTTATATTAAATAATAAATAGTATAAATATAAAATATTTATGGTCTAAAATTTATTATTATCTTATAAATTAAAAGAAATATTTTTGTAATTTATTTCAAACACTAGAAAATATTGCTCGAAAAATATTTTTCAGACATTATTTTTTGTGAAACAAACGGAGCCTTACTCTCAACAAATAAATAAATTCTGTGAATCCTTGAAATTCTCTTTTAATTGATGGCTATCTATAAAAGTATAAGCAATCAATTCTCTTTCCCTTTTTTTTCATGAACTTGACAGTCTCATTCTTGGATATTGTAGAAAACAGGGAAGACATTTGAGGTACTAAAACTTCAGTTGCCTATTATCAATATCTCATCGCTCAAGGTTGTTTTTGAAGATCATCGAACCTATGCATCACCTGCAGTAGTAAGTTGAATTTTGCTTGTACATTATTTGAACTCTGATTTTTTTTTTTTTTTTTTTTTGTTTTTACTTGTGTACATTGTATATTGCTGAAAGTTATTTATCCTTACTTGGAGGCGCTTTCTTTCCATCTCTTTGTTTTGGATACCATTAATCTGTTTTGGATACATTAGGCATGCTTCCATGCAGTTATGCGTGCTGCCAATTCACACGGATATGTAGGCCAAATGATTCCAATGATCTTGAACTTTCCATTCACTAAGTCTTATCCTGAACTTCTAATTTTTTGATTGTGACCATGAACTTAAACATTACTATCGATTGTGGTCAATACCATTGAAATGTTATAAATTCAATTTCTAATCACGTTATAAATACAATTTAAACTTGGTTTTTGGATGCTCTTATGATGGGGGGAGTTTGATGAGGGCTTTTTAACACGTCCCAATGGCAATTCCACAGTGGGTTTTTAAAATGGTTTGTGTGTATTGATGATTCTGATGAGGTTTGATTTGGCAATTGTTAGTGGTTCTGTTTGCATTTTAAGTTTTTCACTAATTTTTATGGAAGCTTGACTATTTAGTTGATGATCATTGCTGTTAAGTTGAGGAAAATCTATTAGAAAATGAGGGAAAGCATGGGTTTGGTTGGGGAGAATCTTTGGGAAAATTAGTGAAAACAGATAGGAGAGTGTGGAGTAGAGAAAGAAAGTTTAGGGCCAATGGGTTCTTGTTTACTGTCATTCCAGTGTCCTTTCTAGTCTTGCTGTTTGATTGTCATTTATAGCAATATTGAGAATCTATTGTTGAACTATGTTTAGCAGATAGGTTTAAACTAACAAACGGTATTTTTGTTATTTTAGAATTTTGATTGCCAAAAAATAAGCATTGGCTAATTGTGATAGGAAATAAATTGTAACAGAAGGACTATTTTCGTAAGTACTAGATGTTAGGGATGATTGACTAGTTGATTGGTGTGCCTGTACTAGTAGATAGCAACTTAAACTTTTGTGTTATTAGCATCATAAACAAATAAAAATATAACTTTTTGTTAATTGAGGATTTGTATTGCACCCGAGCCTAATGGAGACAACAATAATGAACTATTAGGAGCTCCCTATACTTAATATAATATACTTAGAAATAGATTTAGTTTCATAGATCATAGTTATTAAAGGCGAAGTTGTAAAAGGTCTTGGAGTCTAGGCACAAGGCATAGCTGCTTGCCTTATTGAAGTGAGGCACAAAAAAAAGAAGATAAAATTTCATACAATAAAGCTAATAAAACTCATGATATAACATGTGCATAAAATCATAAACTCGACATTGATGGTTTTTTAATCTAAAATACAACACATGCACAAACATAAACTTAGCATATCTAAATTCAAACTAAAAAGTAACATGTTCAAGAGACATAAAACCATAATTATTACCCTACTAAATAACCGTAATTCCTAAAGCATGTTCCATAAGATAGCTAATTGTCATTAAGCTCCATGTAGTCATCCTCTTCTTCATTAAATTCCCCAATTTCTTTGTGGTTACCTTCAATTTCCTCTTCTTCAAAATCAATCTCTTCCTCATTTCTAAGTATTAGAGGAGAATTAGCCTGTTTCTTTTAGAAGATGGTTTTTGCCTTTTGACTTGCTTAGATCTAGCACTTGGTGTAGATATGGACACAATATTTTTTCACTTAATTAATCTAATCTAGTAGGATAGGCCTTCTCTTTAATTCCACTAGCTCTGGCAATTGCATCCCATATTAAATTTCTTTATCCGATTCTCTTGTACCCATCAATTATTCATTACTATCATTTATAGCTACTAATATTGACACTTCAATTATTTCACAAGCACTAAATTATTCAACTGTTGTTGTGCTAGTCTTTTTTTTTTTTTTTTTTGTATCTGCAATATATCATAATAATCTAATAATTATAATTGCACAACAAAGTGAACAACCTACTCCCATTACATCACCAAATTATTAAATTCAATTACTTACATGCTGAAATATGCTCCAATTACGTTTATATTGAGATGCACTACAAGTGGGGCTAAGCACTTTGATAGCAAACTTTTGCAAATTTGGAGTTGACAGTCCATAAGATTTCTACCATTCAACTGCCTATATCTAAATACATAATTAGTATGTGATATGGTATATTAAATTAATTTATCCTATTTCTAATCTAACTTGGAAAAAAAAAAGATTTTATGATTAAAAAATAATTTACGAGGAACTTTTGTCTTTCTATGCCTAATGACTAATTCTATCCCGAATAGTCCTTTTGCATTATGTTATAAAGCAATTTGGTCCAATTTGTCTTGCTCATCAATGCTTGGGATCAACCTTTGCAAGCATTAGAAAAACCCTTTGTAACCTCGTCATGTTGAGAAATATTATCATGTAAATAAAAGAATTCAAGATTCAATAATATTCTACTACATGCAATGGATAACGGAATTGACTTTTCCATCTATTGTCAATAGTTTTTAAGATTTCATTGTATTTCTCCTCTTTCTCATTAAAAGCTTTATAGCTTATTTAGCACTATCCATAGCCTCTCATATATATATATATATATATATATATACACACACACACACACACATACAACAGATGACCAAATATCTTCAACATATACACAATATTGATGCAAAGTGAAGGCATCAAGATAATACTGGTCACTTTTTAAGCAGTAGATTCTTTTGCCCATTTACTAGTTGTCTAGTTCTTTGAAGTGAGCATCCTCTTCAAATTGTTCTTCTATTTATGTATGTGCTGAAAGTGAGAAGTGGTAACAAATCTTGTGACTCCAGCTTGATCAAACTCTCTTTGCCTTGTGAAATGCCTTAACAAATTGACGACTCCTGGGCAAATATAAATATAAGCTTTCAAGCAAGATGCAAAATATGATTTCACCTACCAAATTGAATCAAACCAAAGGTTAAGATTTAGAAGTAGAAAGAGAGTTCCTTACTTGCAAGCACATTGCTAACTGCATTGTCAGTAACAACTTGAACCATATTTGTTTCCCTAATATGCTTCACAAAGCCATCAAGCAATTCAAATATTTTCTTTCCAGTCCTTGAATAATTAGAAGTATCAACAGACTCAAGGAAAAATGTTCCTTTTGGCGAATTTACTAGAAGATTAATGATAGTTCTCTATTTCTTGTTTGACCACCCATTTGTCATAAGCGAACAACCATACTTGGCCTTATTCTTCTTCATAGGATTTCATCATGTCAGTTACAACACCAACTTCCTTCTTCAATAGAGAAAATCTAACCTCAGTGATTTCAAGCCAACGCCATATTGCCCTATAGGTTTAAACATCGCATGAAAACTTGGATAACTAACAGCATTGAAAGGATACATCATACGTCCATTGAGTCATATCTCTACAAGCTTTATCTCTTAATTCCTTTTTTAATGCCTCATTGATTGTTGATTGCTTTAAGATCCTATCCTTTCTTCTACTTTGAACGTTTTCTACATTACGAGCAAAATAACCATAAATTGGATCCTTTTGCCTTGGCTTTTTTCATATATTCACAGACTTGGTTCTTCCATCTTCGAACTCTTGCTTGTCCCAATATCATCAATTTTTCATCGTCACCATAAGCATCTACCTTCAAAATTTGGAATTGCATTTTTTTCCATATCAAGTGAGGCATTTTTTATCACGTAATCTTTAATTTCTTCATGTCCATGAGCTGGAACTCTGGCACAAGCCTTAGCATTTCCATATCCTCCAACAATGTGTTGCTTGGCATGGCTCTCCTCTCATAATTTTTTTTTACAAAAATTATGGAATAAATTATATCTGTTTGGTGGATTTAGAATATGTGTACACTTCCATCCTTGGTCTGTTCTAGAATTGCTAGGAGCATTAGAAGTACAACTAGTATTTGCCTCCATTTGATGATAACCAAGCAATGAACTGAAAATAAAAATAGAAATTAATGTATTAGAACCATATGCAAAAAAATAATACCAATAATATACAAATAATGCACAACACAAATTTACAATGCTTTCAAATCAAAAACTGCAGCAGCAAAAAAAAAAAAATGTATAATGCAAAAAGGAAAAAAAAGAGCAATTCTGCTTGGTGACCAAAAAATAGGCAAAACGGCAGTTCAACATAACAAGAGAAAAAAAAAAGTATAAAAGAAAGAAGAAAAAAAAGAAAAGGAGATGGGACAAGAGAACTGAAAAAGAGGGAGGAGGGGGGCCGGCAGAGACACGTGCTTTGTGAAGTTGCTTGCCTCTAGGGCTATGAGGTGCAGAGGCTTGAGCTTTGTGCGTCTTGTGCCTGAGGCATGCCTTTAAAAGCTATGTTATAGATCTTTTTTATCAACATTCTTTTTCTGTTTTCATGCCTTTGTCTTCTAACTATTTTAGTTGTTTTGTTGATTTACTCCTAGTTGTGTGCTTGTTTGATTTGGAGTTGCGGACAATTTTGTGAAAAATTCAAAGATGTGTTGCTTACGCATGAAAGGGTCTGTACATAATTTCTAGGGACATGCCTAAAAAAATCTTGATGAGTTAGTTGATTGACTGACTTCAGAGATGATGATGGGTAGGTTTCAGAAGGGGAAGCTGTTGGTATGGGTTGGTGATCTTTGCTTCTACTAATTGTGAATCTGAAACCACATAATGCTTGTGGACCTCCTAGTCCTATGGTTTACTGGTTTGACTGTTTATATTTGCAAATCAGTTAAAGCTTATCTGATTGATTACTCGGGTGCTGCAATCTGTAAAGTATTATTTTACATCAAATGCCTTGTCCTCTTGTTATAGATTCCATTGATATTATCCTCGCAGCAATCTTCGATGCAGAAGGCTATCTGATTAGACTTTGAGTTGAGGTTGATGGTACTGTTTCTTGTCAAACATTCCAGGCTAGTGTTAAGGAAAGTTTGTGGCATTCATTGGAAGAGGACATGATTCCATCATTGTCTAATGCCAGGACTAACTGGTTGGAATTACAATCAAAGCTTCTGCCAAAAAAATATAAGGAATCAAATATCTGTGTGGCTGGAGGTATGAAAGTGATAGTATTCTGCATAAAGTTACTGTAATTTTTTTCGGCTCATATAATGTATTTTCTGGACCTTTTTATTAATTAAACTGTTGATGACTAGTTCATTGGTTTAAGAGCTATCTTGGTATGCACTAGCAAAACTACAATTTTGTCAACTTCCAGTGGAGAATTTCATTTGCAGCTATTGTTTTAATGAATTTGAGTATAGTGATATAAAGAAGTGTCTAAAAATTCATTGCATAATTATTCGTTAACTTTAGAATAGAAACTATATGGAGAGGGAGTAAACAAGAACTTCATAAACGATAGCAAGAAATCCTCAGGGGAAAAAAAAAAAAAAACAAAAGATACCCGGCAGATATGAAAGTCTTTATTCCCTTTGAATATTTACTATATGGTTTATTTTGGAACAAATCATTATCACAACAATGTAATGGAGTCAAATACAAAATCTTATCCTGTAAATTATTGCAATAAGCAGTAACCCTTGAAGATTCTGGCATTATAATTCTGTGGTTATAGTTTTGTTTTATGCTAAGTATAACAAAATAGCCTTGTATGAGGAGTCCAACTATGATTGAATAGATTCTATGTGCACATATATATTTCTCCCTTGATAATTTTCAGTTAGAATTAGGAACAGATGTATTACAACCATGATCAATTTTTACTCCATTCTTTGCACCTATCCATTTTGTTGAAGGGCAATACATAATTTTTATTCTTATAGAAATATCCATAAACATTTCCCACAAAGCAATAGTTCAACAGCAAAAGCATCAACTTCTAAACCTCCCTTAGACTTAGTTTTAAAAAATTACTTCACTAGACAATCCCTCTTTTTCTCAGTACAAGCAGACAACATCTATGATGATTGTCTCAGTTCTCTCAGTTCCCCTAGTTGGAATCTTGAGCAAGTATAGTAAATACAGTAGTACAGAGGACAACCTTGAATAACAGTAAACTGGCCTCAAAAAAAAAAAAAAAAAAAAAACTGACCCCCTTCCAAGCTATTTGATGGTTTGGAAGTTGTTTGGATTATCTGATCTCCTTGTGAAAAACCTGTAGACAAGTTAAGAGCGAACTGGATAGCCCAAAATTTTGAAATATTTCTGAATCAAGTTGACTCAAATATTTTATGGTAGTTCTGCATATTGTTTCCCTTTTGTTTCCTTCTAAAATTTTGTTATTATAATAATACTAAAAGAAGACATTGGCTTTGTGGAAGTGCATGTGATTAAATATCATTTATCCAGTTTGAAATGAGCTAATTTCTTTAGTTAATGTCTGGAAACAATGTAATTGAAATCAGTTCACAAACAGGGCGTTCCTTGCTGTTTGCTCAGTACTTAAAACTTCTCTTAGACTAGGTACTGGTGTTATTAAGAATTTTTCCTGTTGGGAACAGCACAGCGGTATATTAAGACAATTCCTTTATTTTTATCAGAAATATTTTTATCTCGTAAAACGTGTATAGGAGGGGCAAAAGAGCCTTGTTTGGTCATATTACTAATACTGATATTTGTAAGTTTGTTTTGCTACTGTTTGCAGAAGAAATAAAGGTTGATATACAGTTTGAGAACCCCTTAAAAATCCCTATTTCAATCTCTAATGTTTCTTTGATATGCGAGCTTTGTGAGTCAGATGAGATGAAATCTGGTGAGTTACTATTGGTGTCTTTGCAAGTTATCCTTTCTTTTCCCATCCTTCTCTTGTCAACATTTTAATGATAATGCAGATGCAAATAGCTCAGCCACTGAACTTTTGGATGTTGAAGAATGTAAAAGATTGGGGTATGCATATGAATTTTTCACAACTTTTTTCCTAAATAAATATTCAGGCATCGTCCTGTAGTGTTTTCAGATTCTTCTCCTGTTCATACAACTGTTAATCTAGATGTTTGCTTGATGACTGTAGGAATATGAGCTCAAACACTTCTTTGTTTACTTTGTCGGAGGCGGACTTCACTTCGGGTGGGGATCAGACCAATTTGGTGAGTGCTTCCTGGGAACATAAATTTTACAAGGTTTCTTTTCTCCTTTAAAGATATCTACGTAGTATTTCCATATGTGATTTATTGGTGTCAGGGTAAATTTCATTATGTGGAGATTGGCCTGTCTGCCATTGTAAAAAACAATCTTATCTCCAACAGTTGCCCCACAGGTGGAGCTAGAAATTCAGCTAGGGTTTGCTGAAATTCAAATGGACAAAGTCCTAGGAAATTTATCACACGTCTAGTTATATGGAGAAAATTTTGTTATAAAAAGAAGTATCTTATTAAAAATTTTAAAAATTAGTTCCTCAACAAATGTGTGGAAATGCTTTTCAAGTGGATACTATTTCTAGATTTAGTTATGATTTTGTGTGAGAGGCATGAATAACTTGTCAAAATTAAGCATACAAAATATGATATTAATAGCCCAATGCCATTTTCCAAAAGAAACCTAAACAACATAAGACTGCCCGATGATGTACATCATTTATTAGAATTAAAGGATTTGGCTATGTGTGGAGGAGCTTTACTACATTTGATGGATTTGTGTTTGTGTGTGTATATCCTTTTTCATTGTGTTCTTCTACATACAGTTCTCTATTTGCGAACCTATATCAATTATATTATATTTTTAGTTTATGGATTTTTGAGATATTTTTAACAATATCTATTTATTCAGTATTCCTGTTTAATCCCCAGTTCATACTTAAACCCTCGACCTTCTTTTGTCTGGTTGTAACCAATTTGGTTTAAAGTAGAAACTAGTATATGAGATGCTCATTTCCTTATTGGAGGTTCATCTTTTTTTTTCATGGTGAAATATAAAGGATTTACCTCTAGCCTATTCCTTTATTTATTTTGTGAATTCATTTTTATAGCAATATTCTATTAGGATGTCTTATTTATTGTTCTGTTACCTTAGGAAATTCTTGCTGTTTCCAACCCGGTTTGCCTTTTCAGGTGCAACTAACAGTTACTCCCAAAGTAGAAGGCAGTCTAAAAATTGTTGGAATTAGATGGAAATTATCAGGTTTAGTGGTTGGTTTTTACAACTTTGAGCCCAATCTTGTGAAGAGGAAAATTATGAAAGGATCGAGGAAGGCTAAATATTCCCCAAGCAATGACCTAAAGTTTATAGTGATTAAGGTGCCAATAGACATCCTCCATTCTCTCTCACTATATTCTTTCTATTGAATTGGTAATACAGATCAAGCTTGATTAAATTTTTCTTATTTATTTTCCATAATGTCCAGAGTCTACCCAAGCTGAATGGTTTCATTCACTCTCTACCTGAAAAAGCATATGCAGGAGATTTAAGACATCTTGTTTTAGAATTGAGAAACCAATCAGAGTTTTCTGTAAAGGTATGCTTTCCATTGTGGTCCTAGTCTCCTGGTTAATAATAACTTGTTTGTGTCAGTATATGCTAATACGCATCTTGTATATATGCTGTACCAACTGGCTAGTGTGGCGCAGCTTCTTGGTTCTTTGGGACATCTAAATTAGATTGACCTTTTGAGCGATTGGTCTGTTGCTCATGCCAAGGAATTGATGTATTTTACATCACCTCCTTAGGACAGAGGAATTCCGGCTTACATAGTCAAAATGCTAGGTTTCTTTTTGTTTGTAAGATGCATTAACTTATGATAACTTTGCATGGTTTGTAAAATCTGTGACAGAATCTGAAAATGAAGATCAGTCATCCTAGATTTCTTAATATTGGGAATCATGAAGATTTGAACCTAGAACTTCCTGATTGTTCAGAAAATAAGAAAAATTTCAAACGAAATGTTGTACCAGCTGATTCTAAGAAAGCGTATCATGGCATATTTCTATTTCCAGAGGTTTGTATGGAAGTATTCCATGTAAATTGTCTTTTGGCAATCACCTCTAAATTATTGTCATGCCACCTTTTTACTATATGTCTTACATTTGGCGTGGTGCTTCAGAACATCTCAGTAGAGAGGGAAAGACCTTTATCGTGGCCTCTTTGGCTCCGATCTGCTGTTCCTGGAAACATTTCCTTATACATAGTTGTGTACTATGAAATGGAGGATGCATCAAGTGTAATGAGATATCGCACTCTACGCATGCATTATAATTTGCAGGTATCTTGATATGGTAGATGTAAATTCTCAGTTAAAATTTGTTTGTTCTTGCTTATTATTAAATCTCCTTTTAATATATCAAATCCCAATATTATTTTGAGATGAGATGCTTCTGTGTCTAATGTTATGAACATTTAATGAACTTTCTTACTGATGGTAAATTTAATACAGTTTTGGATAAAGTGAGTGTTTAAATAAGTCTGTATATATATTTTACTGACAGGATAATTATCTTGAGTTTGATTCTTAGGATATTTTGTCCCTTTTCTGTTGTCAAGAATTAAATATTGTTGAGTAGGTGATGCTTCTGTTGATAAAAATTTCCCCACTTTATCAATGCTAATTTGTTAAAAATTGTCTTCTATAGGTATTACCATCATTGGATGTGTCATTTAGAATCAGTCCTTGTCCATCACGATTGCAAGAGTTTCTTGTGCGCATGGATGTTGTCAACAAAACAAATTCAGGAACTTTCCAGGTTAATCAGTTATCAGCAGTTGGATGCCAGTGGGAAATTTCTCTACTACAACATGTTGATGCCATCTTTCCTTCTCAAACTCTAGTTGCTGGTCAAGCGTTATCTTGTTTCTTCATGCTCAAGGTAGGGGGAACTGTTTACTCACTAGTTTCCACTTTCACTTCTCCAGGGCAAATATGTTGATGGTTTTCACTTTCAATTTTCTTTTGGTTCTGTTATTTATTGTGTAGCCCTCCTCTGCACACTAATTTCATTTTTGTGCAATAGCACCTCTGAAGTTTCTCCAGTCAGTTCCCTTTTATGCTTCCCTCTAATATTTTGAATATCTGATGGTTTGTTTTGATATTTTATCAGATATATGTTGAATTGTTGATATTCTAGAACTAGGACTCCATTCTAAGCGATGTTTCACTTGCAGGCTTATGCCATAAACTTTCACCCCAGCTGACATGTTCACCAATGTCATGTTTCTGTTGTCCATAATTTTTTTCTGTGAAATGGTTATACTTGTAGGTTTACCTCTTGAAATACATTGACATACTCATTTTAAATTTCAGTAGATGATATTTTGCATTTTAATCCTAATGGTGCATTTTTATTCTTTGGCTTCAGAGTCATTGCAAATCATTAACTACTGAAGAAAAGCTTTCATATCCATCCCGTTCCCCTGGAAGTGATGTAAGGTTGGCTCCTGAGAGTAGCAAAAATACTCTTTTTGATATTTCTAGCCCACCTTTGGCTGATTTCCATGATTGTGAAAGAGTGCAGCATGAAATGTCTAATCAGGTTGGTAATTTCTGTCATAAATGAGTGTGATTCTCTTGCTGCTCATTATTTGCCATTTTCACCATCTTCACCAGTGATACTACTGCCACAACTGTCGCCACCGTTCATCTTTTGAACTAGTCAAATTCTAAACCACCATTCTAAACTTGCTCAGCAAATCTTGTTGCTTATTGTTGGATGGAGTACCATACTCGAGTTTGGTATTCCGTTTCTCAATAAAATCCAATTGGGTAACAATATGGTGGTTGACCATATGCTGTTTGACTGCTCATTTTCTTGTTTAATTGTGCTGTATGTGCTCCTTTATCAATAATGATACAAGCTTGTTGTTTTCAACCTTCAGGAAGATGCAAATACAGTGGACTTCATTTTGATCTCTAGGCTGCTGAAAAGTGATATCAACCTTGGGACTTCTAATCCAGCTCATCTCTTTTCTCATCACGCTTGCCACTGCAGGCAAGTTGTTTTTTTATTGTGGATTTGGATTAGTAAGAGTTATTTGCTTTTCTGGGCTATTTTAGTCTGCCTTTCTGACTTCTGTCAGATGCCTTTCATTTTTCTTTTACAGTACTGCCAGTACAAGCCCAATA
This sequence comes from Omphalea diandra, assembly GCA_949677035.1. Classification (NCBI taxonomy): domain Eukaryota; kingdom Viridiplantae; phylum Streptophyta; class Magnoliopsida; order Malpighiales; family Euphorbiaceae; genus Omphalea; species Omphalea diandra. Next base: position 39,910 of record CATIWR010228942.1, on the reverse strand, counting down.
TCTTGGATACTGGATGGACCTCGCACCAGACATCACAACTTTTCTGCTTCATTTTGCGAGATAAACTTGAGAATGACTATTTACAACTCATCAAATGCTATCGCATCTGTTTGCATAAGTACCCATGATTCCTCCAGCGACAATGATCAATTAAAAGATGTGAATGCAATTTCTTCTAGAAACCAATCAGGGTGGCACCATCTATCTGTAGTCAGTGACATTAAAGTCACTTCTGATGTAATTGAAACCAATATTGGAAAATCAGTATCACCAGAAAGCATTTCTCCATTCATTTGGTCTGGCACAAGTTCTACCAGAGTCCAGCTTCAGCCTATGTCCTCAACCGAAATCCCTCTTCAGATATGTGTATTCTCCCCTGGAACATATGATTTGTCAAACTATGTTTTGGAATGGAGTCTTCTACCGGTTAACAGTGAAGGAAATGCGGGAGGGACAAAGCAGACCTCGGGAACAAGCCTAGGCTATCCATACTATCTCACTGTGCTCCCATCCGATTGAGAAATTTGGATTTTTGGCTTCTTTTCTGAATCAACAGATACGAGGATATTCCATATACAAATTTTCTTGTAACCTTGGCTTGTAAATTATTATTCAAATGTATTTTTTAGTTTTTGACAAAAAAAGGAATTGGAAAAAGCACAGTAAAGCAGGAGAACAAGTTTCATTCTTTTGTCCCTTAGAGATAATGACAATAGTGGCAATGAAATGGATTGAAATCTTTAACCATGATTATGTAATGGGACTTGTTTTCCAATTTTACATTGTGAGATTCAATTATTTGTTTTCTGATGCTCGCTTAACCAACCAATTATGTTCCCAAAAGGATTCTGTTTTTTTTCCCCACTTGATTTCAAACAGTTGAAGCTAACTTTACAGTTTCTCATAAAGAAGTCGAGTAACCAACTTACGTGAATGCGATTGAGTGAATTGACAATAGACTAAATCATGGCATAAATAAATGCAATTCAGCACCGTAGTAGATCAACAACTCTGCTGATAGAAAGACCTTAATTCTATCTTAAGCTTTGGGTCAATCATTAAGGTAACTCAGAAATTTCAATAAGACATTGGGACAACGGAAGAAGATATTGGGGAAAGGTCACTTGCCTTTTTTTTTCTTCTCAATGGCGTGAGTTTTCAGGTAAAATTAAAAATAGATTAAACATGTTTGAAAAAATAAATCTGAATTTTTTTCCAAAAAAATCTTACATTTTCAAATTAAAAATAAAATAGTAATTATCCATACTTTTTTCTGTGTTAGTGATTAATTATGATTAGAAATAGCTTTTTTTTTTTTTTTTTGTAAAAGCTTTTGATAAAGCTGAGAGATGAAACCTACTCTCTACAACTAAAAAATAGACAGTTTTGTAAGAAAATACGCCAAATTAAGAAAATTTCTTTTATGGTCTTAATCCATCACATATTGACATATAAAGCAATAATATCATGCCATATATTAGATCAATGTCAATTATTTTCTTAAAGTTATGTACATGATACGATTTAATTGATTAATTAATAATTATATCTAGTAAACTAAATTCACATTAAAATTTCTTCCAAATTAGAGGATATGACCACAAATGACTAAGAAAATTAAAAATATAAAAATGTTGATTTGAAGTTTCAAATGGGATACGGCAGGCCCAAGAACAAACAAATAGTATGGCTACACATCTGTAATGTGACAAATCTGTTAATTTTTACGCTTATGATGACAAAAAGCAGTAATAATTATTTATGTGACAAAAGTTGAGACTAATTGAAGTTTCAACAGACAAAACATTTTATTGTAATTTTAGATGAAGTACAAGAATTTGACAATGAAACACACTTTAGGTCACAATTTCAAATTGGAAAAATTTTTTCTTTTTTAAAAAAAGTTCTTATTTCCCAAAAAAGTCCCATGATTATGTTGTTTTCTCATGGTGAATGTATTATAATGAAAAAAAAAAAAAAAGGAAGAAGATAGAGATAGATAAGCTCCAACTCAATATATAAGACCCAGTCTCACATTAACATATGTTAATATAATGATTCTTTTTAAAAACCTCCTTCCCCACCTTACCAACATCAGAGATCAATCATTTAAAGAGCAAAAAGTCCAAATCCCGCCACGCGTTTTCTTCCAAAAAAATCACCATCTGAAGCCTAAATAAGAACATTCCATTTAAACTCTTTGACTCGGTTCATCATCGTAATAATCCTCTACTTTCCCAGTTGTTTCCTCTTTCATTTTCCTGGAAAATATATCATAAACAAAGAAAGAAATATTCAATTAGACCTCTCTTATAGTAATAATCCTTCTCCCTATATTTGTCTACTTGTCACCAAATTGACTCGCTATCTTCTCTGACTCTTCCTTCGGTTAAGCAAACAAAGGCCCTAGTAGTTGAGCACGGCAACACCAATTTGACTAGTCCTCACCTTCCTCCTCCTCCTCTGCTACAGCCAAACATCCAAGAAAATCCCATCCCTTCTCTACCCATTATTAATCTGTTTCTCTCCCATCTCTCAACAGCCAATTCTACCATCACCCAAGAAAAAAAATCAAGAAAAGAATTCTATCATCATCCAAGAAAAGCAAGGTATAGGAAAACATAATATCCATTCATCTATACTCCATTAACCATTAAACGTCTCTCCTACTAATCCTATCATATTATCATCCAAGAAAATCAAGAAACCATTTCCATCGTCATCCAAGAAAATCAAGAACTAATCCTATCATCGTCCAAGAAAATCAACGAGAGAAAGATGAATAATTTATTTTCTGGGTCATTCTCCCGCTTCCGCAGCGAAGAAGCCTCACCAGATCATCATGTGATCCAGATGTCGGACAGGCCGACCACAGGCGGCGTCAATCTTGATAAGTTCTTCGAAGACGTAGAATCAGTTAAAGACGAGTTAAAAGAATTAGAACGCCTAAACGAGAACCTTCAATCCGCTCACGAGCAAAGCAAGACTCTACACAACGCTAAAGCAGTAAAAGACTTGAGGTCAAGAATGGACGCAGACGTTGCTCAAGCGTTAAAGAAAGCTAAGCTGATTAAGGTCCGTTTAGAGGCTCTGGACCGGTCCAACGCTGCTAACCGGAGTCTTCCTGGGTGTGGACCTGGGTCGTCGTCGGATCGGACAAGAACGTCTGTGGTCCACGGGTTGAGGAAGAAGCTGAAGGAATCTATGGAGAGTTTTAGTAGCTTGAGAGAAAAAATATCGTTGGAGTATAGAGAGACTGTGCAGCGGAGGTATTTTACAGTCACCGGAGAAAATCCTGATGAGCGGGTCCTTGATCGCTTGATCTCTACAGGTCAGTAATTGATGTTCCATCTATCTATTTTTTAAACTTTGATATTTATTTATTTTTTACTAATTCAGAAAATAAAAAACATACAAATATTTATAATTATAGCATAATTTATAAAGTTTTTAATTAAAATTTATTTTTAAATTTTAATAATAATTATAAAAAATATATTTATTAGACTCTAATTAATTGTTATTTAATTAATTAAATACTAATTACGTAATAATTAATACTTAATTGATAAAAAAATTAATACATGGTTAATAAGCATACTTATTTTCTCTTAAATTTATAATCAAAATATAATAATTATCAAAATTTGAAATAAGTGTCAATAGCAAAGTTTATAAATTTAAATTATAATTACAAATACGCGCATATTTTTAGATTTTCTGAATTATTTTTTTTTTTTTTGAAAAACTCTGATAATTATATGGTAACTCCTATACTCAATTTAGAATATATATTAGAACTCGAAACAGTCTAGAGACGAATCTCTCGCCTCTAAATTAAAATCTCATTAAACATAGAATTATTTTTTGCTCTTAATGTTTTCTATTATGATATTTTCAAATTTTCAAATTTGATGTATATTAAGATTTTAATTTTAATTCATTTGTAATATATAATTACAATTTAATTTTCTATACTAGTAGACAGACTCGTTTTTTATTAACGTTATATGGATTTTGATATACTTTGATTTTGGTTTTAATCCATTTGTATCGTTTTTTATTAATGTTGCATGAATTTTGATATACTTTGATTTTGGTTTTAATCCGTTTGTAACATATAATTCCCACCTGACATTCTGCCCTATTACATAAACTCTTCTTTTTTTTTTTTTGGTTAGTTGTGATGAATTTGGGATACTTAAAATTTGATTTTAATCCATTTCTAACGTATAACTTTGCACTACTAGACAGACTCTTTTTTTTTTTGGGTACTAAGTTTGATTTTAATGGGTTTCCAACTCATAATCGCAACGTAGATTAAGGAATTTTGATGGATTTTTGCTAGATTGATTGAAAAGAGTACAAAATTGTTTGTGGGTTGCAGGTGAGAGTGAGACTTTTCTGCAGAAAGCAATACAAGAACAAGGCAGAGGAAGGATTTTGGATACTATAAATGAGATACAAGAGAGGCATGATGCAGTGAAGGAAATGGAAAAGAATCTAAAGGAGCTGCACCAAGTGTTTATGGACATGGCAGTATTGGTACAAGCACAAGGTGAGCAATTAGATGACATTGAAAGCAATATGCAGAGAGCCAGTTCTTTCGTCCGGGGTGGAACTCAGCAGTTGCAAACTGCCAGAGTATACCAGAAAAACACCAGAAAATGGACTTGCATTGCCATCATTATTTTGCTGGTGATCATTTTGTTTGTGGTGTTGTTCACTGTCAGGCCATGGGAGAACAAGTAGTGCTGGTGGAAAACAATTAACCAGTTTTATACATGGTGATTATATGCACATATGTTATATTCTTTGTTTGGAATATTTTGTTAGTTTGAAACTTGAGCATTTATTTTAAACACATTTATTTATTTTTGTTATGTTTCCAGAGGTGAATTTTGATAGATTGGAAAAGGGCATTGCTTAGCAGACGATTATGGTACTTAGCTTTTCTAAGTACCAAGAATTATGATATGATTCTGCATGTTGAGAAGGTTATCATAGGAAAGTGTTGGGCAATGCCACTTGTTCTGTTGATATTTAGACTTTCTTGGTTTTGATATTATATTTTTTTCTGTAATAAGGATTTTTTTTATTTATTATTTGTTTGCTTTTCCTTTCTACGTCTCAGTCTTGTTGGCAGGTTTATAATGCTATTGTTTATGGAAAACATGATCCTTTATGCATGTAATCACTTTTAGAGTACGCCTTTGACCTTTTGATTCACATGAATTTGGAATTTGCTTCAAAGACGGTGGCTTCCAATGGCAATACGGAATTGGAATAAAACATTATTAACTAAGTTCATATGCACTGTATAAATGATCTTCTAGCCTGGTGGTCACGGTTGAAATCCCACTAACAATAAATTCATATGCACTATCTAAATGATCTTCTAATTTAGCATCTGATGCTGAAATTTCATTAATGATAGATTCTCTTTAATAGAGATTTATAATTAACATTAATAAGTGGCACGTCGTATTTTATGAAGCAACTAAGTATCATGATAATGCTAAAAAATTTCATATACACCATGTGCATTAACTTATAACTATTTGAAGAGAATGAATACTCTATTCAACGGTTGCTTGTGCAAGAAGAGAATGAATATTCTATTCAACGGTTGCTTGTTCATGTGTATGGTAAGCTTTGCTTGCTTACTCAAGACATTAAGAAACTTAGATAAAAGCAAAAGCCTAAGAATGCTTTATTCACTTCTTCCATTTCTTGCATTATCCTAAATATGAATTAGTTACAACACATAATTAAGAAAATAACTAACTGCTCAAGCACCAATTGGCCATCTTGGCCGTCATCATATTTAATACATTCATTTTAACATCTTCCTGCATGTCAGATTAAGCAGTTATGCACATGATTTGTCTGTCACACATCTAATTAAATACATATGAACAGTTGCAAAATGCCATCCAGAGCATGAGAACGTTGAAGTAATAATCCAGTTTTATCACAGCAAATTGCAATCCAAAATCAGTTCCATAGAGAGAGGTCAGAAAACCCAAACAGATACCTCCGTTAGATCATGCCCCTGATACATAAACATGCCAAAACAGGTACTTTCACTAGACAGTATGATATATTAATCACTTTAAGCATAGAAATTAGCAGTCACCTCAACTATTCATGATCCAGGAGACTTTCTTTCCCCCTTGAAGCAAAGCCTGCTTGTTTAATTTAGACATTCTGCCATCAGAATGTCTTCACCTTTATTGATTAGTTCATCCGCGGTACTGGCAACCAGGTTGAAGGTTGCTTCAGACATACAAGCCCAATCTGCCAATTGATTAAACATAGTGTTTAATGTTTCATATCGTGCTTTCGAAAGCTTCTTTAAGTTCTTTGCTTTGCATAAGTACTTGTCAGAGATTTTCTCTACTTGCAAGCAGCGAAGCACTGCTAGTGCATGGCTGCACAATATTCCGGCATATACAAAATTCAGGTTCTTGCAGGTGCAATTCACTGTCCCGTTCATTGGAGATGCAGTTACCACAAAAGGTTTAAAATACTGCCCAATCGTGCCAACTCTGAACTTAAACATCCTCTTCCTGGTTAAAGGCTCATTGACAAATTCAATGACCAGAAATATTGACTTGTCGTATTCTTCTTGATACTTGGTGAAGACATCTTCTGCAAGAACTTGCCTTGCATGTGCCAATAAGGGTTACTGCCCAGGCAGATGATTTGTTCCGCCACTACTGGTCATAGAACTGCAGGGTAAGTATCCCATATAATATTAATAATATGCAGTTGAATCATGCTATTGGCACGGAAAGAAAATGTACCAAAGTGTGCACGAATCCGTGGCCACCATTGGAATGGTGGTTTGAAATTATTCGAGGATGGTTGTAGCTAAAATAAGCACTAAAAGATTTACTATGTTCCATGCATGATTTAAGGCTAGATTTTAAGTTGTAGTATATCAACAAAATGAAATGTAACCCCATGCTCATGCCCGTAAGTCCTTATATTACCAAAGCTGTCCATGCTTTAAGATGACTAACAGTGAGATCATATTTTATCATTCAGTATTCTGTTGGTTGTTGAATCATCCCTTTTAGCAACCATCACATTTTATGAGTTATAAGCCCTATGTTGCATAGGAAAGCAACACTGTAATCTAAGCCAAGCAAGCAAGAAATGTAAAAAACGAAAACCAAAATATAAATTAAAGAAAATACTAGAAAACGGATGGCAAACCACGTGTACTATAATTGAGATACTGATGACTCCACAAATGCTAAATTTGATTCAAATCCTAGTACTAATAGATATAACGATCAGAAAAACGACTTGTCAAGAGGCAAATTTTCAAGATCTCTGACTCTAACATGCTCAAACATGCCTATTAAAATGATGATCCCGATAGTATATTTTGTTTCTTTTCTTCCGAAATTAGAAATGCTTTCTCATAAAACAGATCAAAATCACAAAATCCTTCAAAGGCATCATGCGAAACAAGCAAAAGGATAAGAAAATATACTTATTTCAGGTTGATTACTTCTCATGAAAAACATTAATTTTATGTGGCAAGGGACTTTTTCTCAAATTTAATTAGATGCAGTAAATCTATTTCTAGGGGATTCATAGGAACTTGAATGAAGGGAAAAAGTTCAGGAAAAAGCATTTCAAAGATGTTATACAAGGCTACATTTCCCTGGTAAGAAGAACCAAGCATCTCAGAGATGCATTATGATGCAAGTTAGTGTAAAGCCCTGCACATATCAAGCTGTTGGATGTGTATTTAATTTTTCCTTTTCAGTTCTCAAAGGAAAATGGTAAATACTGTACTACAAACCAAAGAACTTCAGAATCATATTTAATATGAGCACAGACGAACTTAATTGTTTCACAAAGCTTACTCACTGTGATTAAGTGAAGGTGGCAAATAGTTGCACTTGGGAATGAGAGAGTGCAAGGCTCTTCTGCAGTATCAATATTTCCATTTTTTGTGAATTTTTTTAATAGATATCTCTCCAGGATCTTATCTACATGCAAGCAACGAAGAGCTTGTAATGCATGGCAACAGAGAAGTCCAGATAACTGGAATTTCTTGCAACTACACTTCACTATGCCTTCTATTGGCACTGTACTGATTTCGTGTGTGAGATACCATGAATATGACTCATCAAACTTCTCAACTTTATACTTAATGGCCAGCCCTCTCTCATTTGCGTCTTCAGAACAAACATCAATAAAAAGAGATCTCATTTTCTAAATTCATTTTCGAACTTAACAAAAATCTCTGGCTTATAAGCATCCTTTGCATGCCTCAACAAAGGCTCCTCCTCCTCCTCATCATCATCATCATATTCCTCCCATTCTCCTTCCTCAGCATCATCATCATCACCATTTTCTTTTCCATAATTATTTCCAAAGTCTCCTCCAATGCCCTCACCATCATCATCGACATCATCATGATCTCTCTTGGTTCCCTCTTGTCAAGACTTCTTATCACTTTCATCATCGTCGCTGTCAAAACCACCAGTATGATCTTCATCTTCATCACTATTCACACGGTCATTCCCATTTTCAGCATCAGCCTTTTCCACTCTATTGCATCCGGACAACACAAAACCCATTTATCCGTTACAAAGGACTTATTGGCTCAAAAAACCAAAGCGTTTCGATAAAATTGATTATTCTTTTTTAATTTTGGTAAAACTAGTCAAAATTAATAAAATTTTTGTAAATCTAACTAAAATTTAAATTGATCAAGATAAAATAATATTTTATATGATATGACAAATTAATTAACATGAATTTTATAAAAAAATTTAGTAAAATCAGTTAATATTAATTACCAATATCAATTGATAATATTGAAACTCAATATTTTAAAATTGATCAAAATAAAATGATATATCACGTGATTTGACAAAGCAACTGACATGAATTTTTATAAAAAAAATTAATAAAATTAGTTAACATTAGTTACTAACATCAATTAATAATATTTTAACTCAATATTTTAAAATTGATTAAAATAAAATGATATATTATATGATGTGATAAATTATATAATTTTTTATAAAAAATAATAATTCAGTTAACATTAATTACTAATATCAATTAATATTATTTTAACATGATGCATCATCCTATTTTAATCAATTTAAATTTTAGATAAATTTTTCAAAATTTTATTAATTTTAATTAATTTGATCAAAATTAAAAAAAATGATCAATTTTATCAAAATTTTATTAATTTTAACTAATTTTATTAAAATTAAAAAATTAGTTAAATTTTTTTGAGCCAATAAGCCCATTATGAGCCTCACGATTTGCGGTAATACAGTTATTCAAAGATGCAACAATAAAACAGGCCGAAGGAGGGCCTTTTCAGTGAAAACAGCAGTGTCTACCAAAAAGGCTTGTAAAACAAGTGCGTCATGGCAAGAACTCCCCATCTATCTCCCTAACAATAGAAACATGATAACAGAAAGATGATCAACATCAATTCCTACTAGTTTTTCACTAAAAATTAACATCAACCTACTGATATGTTTTTCACTAAAAATTAACATCAACCTACTGATATGATCAACATGCCGATAAAGATTGAGATATAACCATATAGAACAGAATCAAGAAAATTTTATTGTAAAAATAATGAAACAGCAGAAAAGATGGTCACTAACCGATGATAGCAATTTAAGCCTTGATTCAATGAGAATAGAGTCATTTATATAAAACAAAAGCGTGAAATTGTTGGCGAGTTGAGTTTTAACTCTCTGGTAGTGGGCTCATGCATAAATATAAAATTGTGACGTAATAAATAGAAAATAATGTAAAAGATAGACTCTGACGGTTTGTTACGTTTACAAGTTTCTCATGTACCAAAAAGAAAAGGGCCAAACTGAAAGAGGTTGAGCAATTCTCTTTACCAGAAAGAATCAGATCTCTCTATCGGTTGAAAGTGGTAATTGAATTTTGAACCAAGGAGACGTAATGACTAAGGAGACTAATAAGGATAGTTAGAGTCCAAAAGGAGGGAACTTTTGGGCTGACAAGCACTAAACCAACGACCCAAAGCCTAGTTTTCTTTTTTTTTTAAAAAAAAAGGCAAACTTTGGGGTTGAAGCCATTGGGTTTATGGGCCTGTGTTAACTAACAAATTGCTGCTATTGCTTGACATTGATGTAGGAAAAAGACAAGAATCGTTGCTCCAAAAGACAGGAGTTTGTGCTTGTCCCTGCCATGGGGTCAATGAGAATGATAGGCAAGTCTTACTTCCAACCATGAAAATCCCATCTTTGCTCTCTCTTTCTTAGTGGGCAGTCTGGAAGAACTTAGATGGCTAACGATTTCTTTGTTTCTCTGTGTTTTGCTTGAAGCAGATATAGCGGTTAACCTCACTGGTCTGTCAGGCATTTTATCAAACGCATAATTTACAATTTAACACTTGTTTTATTTTCTCAATTTAAGAAATGATCTTCAAATTTTGCTGCAGATGGAATGTTTAAAGGAATCTACAATGGCAAGCAGTGCCATGTAGGTGATATAGCTACTGTCCTAAGCCGGGCTTGGAGTGCTGGTGTGGATAGAATAATTGTAAATAATTTTTCGTACTCTTTTGCACATTTTTGAGCTTGTTGATTGCATTTTATATTTCAGCACATTAATTGTTAAAAATTCAAAACTTTAAGACTGAGAAAGCTGAAATAGTTGGAAAAGGAAACCAAAATGCATTTGTTATTTTTGTTAAAATCATGTAATGTGCTTAAAACTACACTTGGATTTGTGGTCACAGGTGACTGGTGGGTCCCTTGAGGAATCAAAGAAGGCTCTTGAGATTGCAGAAACTGATGGTTTGACCAGTGTCATTTTGTTATCTGTGTTGTATTCTCTTGTTCTTTTGAACGGATGTGGGGTATATGTTTTTGCATACAAGAACTTTTATTGGTTTGGACCTGTGTTCATAACAGGAAGGCTTTTTTGTACAGTCGGGGTTCACCCTACGAGGTGCAAGGTTGATTGTTGTTTTTTGAAAGTTTGTTACTTTGTGATGATTTGTGGTCTATTGAAATTATGTGGTTTCATTGAGAATGATTTTCAATGTTGTTAATTCTACATTTATTCAGGAGTTTGAAGAAAGTGCAGATCCAGAGCACCATTTTCAGGCGCTGTTGTCATTGGCTCAAGAAGGAATTCAAAAAGGGAAGGTATGCTATATTGGTCTCTTTAGAAAATGGTAAACCATTATACTCTCTCCATCCCAATATTATAGGCCAGTTTTTTTTTTTGCACAAGGACTAAGAAAGTTCGGTTGTGTTAGTTAATGGTCACTCTTTTTACTAAAATACTCTTCCATACTATTTATTATAGTGCATTAAATTTTATGAAAGTTAGTAAAAAAAAAAAAAAAAATTTCATTTATTTAAAGTTGGCAGTATATAAGATGACTTTTCATTCTTGGTAAAATCTCATTAATCACAACATTGAAATGACAAAAAAAGGGGTATAGGAAATTGCAATGCAAAGAAATTAAGAAAGGTTAAATTATTAGTGTAGATATATTTGGCAATTAATGAAAGAGCAAATTTGATAATTTATAACTAAACCAATATCAAAATATGGAAAGTGGCCTATTTTTTGGGACTTCTAAAGAAGGAAATATGACCTATAATATTGGGATGGAGGTAGCAGATATTATTGCATGAAAATGTCTTTTACATTTTATAAGGTTTGTGTTATATGTCATTTGAAATTCAATTGTTAGTAGTTTTCTGGCATGCATGCACATTATTGGTATTAATTACTGTCTTATTTTGGAAAAAGATATTGAAAAGACATTCCAAAAAAAAAAAAAAATTCATGTATATTGACCTTTTATAGAGACAAATTCAAGTGATATATGTGCCTAGAAACTTTTACGTTCTTGGATCCCAAGTCTTTTTCTTTTGTACATTGTTTGCATTTTAAATACATGTTTAAGCATGACAGCCATGCTAATATTTTGTGTTAGTTGTTCACTACATTTTTCATATGCTTAGAAAAGTCTTATGAGGTCTTCAGTTATTTTGCATAGTTATTTATTAAGTTCTTTGCACTTGGATGTAAAACATAAGGTGGTGGCAATTGGTGAATGTGGACTGGATTATGACAGGCTTCACTTTTGCCCATCAGAGATTCAAAAGAAGTAAGTCATTTCTGAGGAAATGCTTCTTGGCTCAATCAGTTTCTTGTCATTTGCTTTCATCTAATAAAGTGGTTTCCTGCTTGCATGTCTATATATGTGGAAAATGTAGGTATTTTGAGATGCAGTTTGAATTAGCGCATGCCACAAAGCTGCCTATGTTTCTTCATATGCGAGCAGCTGCTGAAGATTTCTGTGAAATTGTGGATCGCAACAAGAATAAGTGAGTTTGTTAATCTCCAGCAGATCTGGCTTTGCACTAATTTTGCCTTATTATCATTATTTTTGTGCTGAAGCTGGTCTGTAGTCTTGTGTGAATGATTTATGGACCATTCTTATCATTTTTTCTCAAAGCAAAAAAAAAAAAAAAAAATTCGGTGTCTAATCACTGTCTTGATTTATGGTTCACCTTGAATTTGCTTCTAGTTTAGGGGAAATCATTTCATAGAAAATGATAGATGTAATAATCTCTCTCTCTCTCTCTCTCTGTCTCGCTCAGTTCTTTTCTTACTCTAGACAACTTATAGTGCAGACATTAAAATAAATTTGACTTATTTACAATAGTTTCGTTGATGGTGTATATCCAGGTTAATATCTGGCATTTGATTTTCAATTCTAATTTTACAGATTCAAAGCTGGAGTCACCCATTCATTTACTGGCAGTGCAGAAGATCGTGATAAACTTCTGTCATTTAATAATATGTACATAGGTTTTGAAAACCACAACTTCTCATTCAAGCTATAACAGGAATCTGGATATGTAAATGGTATTTACTGAAGTTCTTCTGAGCAGGTGTAAATGGTTGCTCACTGAAGACAATTGAGAACCTTGATGTGGTGAAGGACATTCCTATAGAGAGAATGATGATTGAGACCGATTCTCCGTATTGTGAAATCAAAAACACTCATGCAGGGATTAATTTCGTAAAATCATTGTGGCCATCAAAGAAGAAAGAGAAGTATGATCAGGATTGCACTGTCAAAGGCCGCAATGAACCTTGTTTAGTTTGGTGAGAAATATTTATGAAAAGGATTCTCATGGAATTTTGTTTCTGTGCTTGTTTTATTTTTAAAGATAAGTTATATAAAATTTTCAACATGTGTTGGAGAATGTCTTTAGATGAAAACTTGCAATTTAGCATTGGATGCTTCTATCACATTTATATGGCCCTACAATCAAGTTTATGACAAATACTTTTAAGAATGATATTTGGATGTTTTATAATGATTTCTCTTTCAGCATAAACTGTGTTCTTTAAAAAAAGATTGACCTTGGATTAATATATGTTTCCAAGTTCATGCATGTTAATTTTTGTGAAATAGAACTCTAGATTCTACTTGATTTTAATTTTTGTGCATCATAAGGTTCATTTTGGTGAAGTTTTTAAGCAAGTGTAGAAATAAAGTTCTGTGTCATTTATGATTTGTTTAGCTGTTAATTTTTATTCTTCTTATTATTATTATTTTAAATATGGCTGTTGTTTTCAGGCAAGTTCTTGAGGTTGTGGCTGGTTGTAAAGGTGTCAATGACATAGATCAACTGAGCAAGACCATTTACCATAACACCTGTAGGTAAGCACTTTACGGAGTCCCTCCCCAATGCGGATACATCTATTACTGATTTATTCGTTAGACAAACAACCTACAAGCAATGGACCTCCTCAGGATTGGATATTTTTTCCATTTTTACTATCTTGGCTCTTTAGCAATTCTTTTTTCTTGGAGTATTGAATAATATTGAATTCCTGTAGCTATGCCATGGCCTCTGGGCCAGGCATAGTATTTACTTCCAGAGTTTTCACCTTTAAGGTTTTGCTTTGTATTGCAGGGTTTTCTTTCCCCATGACTTGGATTCTGCAGCAGATGCTCTTCTTACTGGTCGTCAAGATTCTCAGTGAAGTTCCTAAGATTGCACTATGAACAAGATTTTCTTACTGAGAGTATAGCTCCTCACCATCTTTTTTTTTTTTTTAATTTTATTTGGTAAGTCGTGCTGAGTCCCTTATCCTCTTGTTGGCAGGTGGCTATGCCTAAGCCAGTTAAAGTACTTGAATAAGCCCCTGACCTCATTGTGTGATGAGCGATGCTTTCTCTTGTTAAGTTTACAGCATTGTAACAAGGAAAATATCATACATGGTATTATTATTGTTGAATGATTGTGGTTGATTTTTGCCATGATATAGATTGTGAAACTGCCTCAGACTTCATACTGGGAGCTTTCCATGGATTTTAGTCTGTTCCAGGTGTCTTCAGGGTCAGTTACAGCATGAATGCCATAATTCTCTTCTGCAACAACCAATAAAGAATGAGTTATCTTGTTTGCTTTGCATTAAATGGTAAATTTTAAATGCCATTATTCTCTCTAGGTAGCATGTGGGATCCAACATGCAAAAGGGAGACAGGATTTTATTACAGGAATGTTAAATATCAATAAATATTTGCTTGCCCTTGCAGCATGATCTGTTCGCGAAGTTAAAATCAGATGAAAGAGTGCTCAAGTATAGTCAATCTGCCACAAGGCAGTTGCACTTAAAGATTTGGACCACAAGGATTTTGTAGTCTAAGCTTTGTTCGAATCAATTTCATCAATAGATCATTCAACAATTGACAGTAGATTTTACAAGAATGCAGGCAAAAAACTAGAATGATACTAGCCACTATTTGTTTGGTGAAAATTTTCTTTTTCTATTTTTTGATGTTTAGCCTGCATAGAAAAATTAGTACATAGGAAAAAAAAATTTATCCCATTTTTAAAAAAAAAAACTTGAAAAAAAAAAGATTATTTTACAAATTTTGATAAATACATTCAAATAAAAAATAAATCATATAAATTCATCTATTAATGTATTTATTATTCATCTTTAATTATTAACACTCATCGCCAATTATAACCAACTGATGACAATTACCAACAATTGATGATATCTGCATCATTTTTTATTTTTTAATCTCTTATTGAACAATAAAAAATATAAATATAAAACATTTTATGATATAAATTTTAATCTAATTTTATAAATAAAAAATTAATATTTTCCTAATATATTTCAGACAACACAAAAAATATTTTCGTAAAAAATCTCTTTCCCATTAAGTATTGCTTCGAGTTACGCGCACTATATAAAAACTGATACAAGCTAGAGCTACATCACTCAAAATGCACAACAAATGACTTCACTTAGTCGACTTCCGTTGCTTTTCAGTTTGCATGAACCCTTGAGCATATGGCAGCAGAGCAGACCATGAAAGTCCAGAAGTTGGCTATATTTTCCCATAATGCTCCTCTCATGCTCCACTTTAACAGTAAGTTATAAGCACCCAATATGCTACCAATCTTTCCTTCAGGAACCAATGCTAGAAAACCGTTGGCTGCTCTCAATGTTATCTCCTGCATTCGCTGCTGGTGATGGAGAAGAAGGTCCTCTTTCTGCAGCCAAATTCAATCTCAAAGGTCGCCCTTCCACTTCCTAGTTGTGTAAAAACAAATAGATGATCAGAAAAAACGAAAATGAAGCAAAATAGTTCAAATGCAAAATCAATAGCCAACTCAGTTTTACCACTCCATTCATGGCATTTAGAGCAGCATCAGCATCCTCAGAAGACTCAAAAGAAACAAATCCAAAACCTCGAGACCTTCCTGTGTCCCTCTCATAGATGACTTTGGCACTTAATAAGCCAGGTTGGTTGGCAAAAGCATCTCTAAGACCTTGAGATGTAAGGCCCCAACCTAAGTTTCCAGCATATATCTTGTGAGGACTGTCTATAAAGCCCTTGTAGGTGCTCCGTACTCTCTGTCCCATCACTACCCTCTCCCCTCCCTTTGGCACTTCTGGGAAGTTCACCCTTGCGGTTCGACCTCCAATTTGCTGTTGACCATCAACAAGAACATTACTAATTTCATCTTGGCATATGCTTCTTAACTAACAAATCTCGTAATTAAAAAAAAAAAAAAAAGTTCGAGCTTCTTCTCATGCACACCTACGCACTTGCACACAAGGTGGAATGAAGAATTAAAACCTATATAAATGGAAATAAGGATATGCTGAATTGAGTTCTGCTCCACTGCCCATTTCCCCATAGAACTTCTAACAAACTAACTTTAAGGCAATGTACTTAAACATAAGCAACTATAGTTCGGATACTTCTCTATAAAAACACCAAGTAGCTAATCAAAGCGATAAATGTAAATGTGACCAGTCTTTCTATCAGTGAAGTGCTTCCAGGAAATTGGTTGACACCATTAGGTGATTGGCAAATTACATTAGGATTCATTTCAACCAGTTAGCAATATACATATGATTGGTTTTCCGATTAAGCAAATACAACAATCATTTGCAAAATGAACAGAACTTTCGAGTGAACAAAAAAGTAAAACTTACTGATCCATTAAACATCCGAATTGCTTCTTTAGCTTCTTCTACATTTGCCATTGTAACAAACCCAAAACCCCTGCTCCTATTCGTCACTCGATCATAAATAATCTAAAACAGCATACCCAACCAAAAAGATTAGTTCTTTTCACTGCACAAGGAAAAAAAAACCCAAAAAGAATCAACCAAGAAAATCTCAAACCTCAACAGAGACCACATGACCAGCCTCCTGGAAAACCTCAGTCAATTGAGAAGAAGTCATAGAATAAGGCAAATTGCCCACATACAACCTTCCTTCATCATTTGAGTTTAAGGGTTTCACTTCTTCTTCAGCTTCATCTTCTTCTTGTTCCATTTCTTGGTTATGTTCTTCATTTTCAGATTGTGGGTCATCTTCAACGGTAAAGGTATCATCTTGGGCTACTTCAAAGCTGTCAATGGCAGCAAAAAGACGGTGGAAATGAGGAGTGCGCAAGTGGATGTCGAGTTTGAGGAGTTTTAAGGGGTTAAAAGGTTTGGATAAGTAGTGGGTCGGGAGTGGAACTGCGGAAGAAGTGAAGGAGAGACAAGAAAGTTTGTTGTGTGGCAAAGAAGAAGAAAAAGAAAAAGAAATTGCCATAGAGAGAGCTGACATTCTCTGGGAAGATACAATTTTAGGTTGAAAAACGGTGCAGGGAAATGTTGTTGATGACTGATGAATTGATGAAACTCTTGAAAAATTGAAGATTGGGTGGTGGAAAAGGTTTGGATTGGTGGGTTTGCTATTTAATTAAATTGATGTTGGCGTTCAAAAGTTTTGATTGGGTTGTGAAGTAACAAAGATGAACAAAAACTATGCTTTGATTTGGGTTGGGCTACATTGCTGTTTGTCCTTTCCAGTATGAAAGGCTAGGAATGTCCTTTCACATTCCGGTTTCGCTACCTACAACAATTTTATGAATTGATTAGATATCATAATTTCAAAATATCAGCATTTTCCGGGAAAATATGAATTTTTCATTATAATAATATAACAATATCTTTATTTAAAACAATAAAATCATGTGCCAAAATATCAAAAATTATTTTCCTAATCACATAAATTTACAACTCAGAGAAAACATACTCCTTTCAATATATTATGATTGAGCTTACAACATATATAAGCTTTTGCACAGTATTATTTAATATTTTCAAAAATAATACTAAGTAAAAAAATATATATGTTCTAAGATTAAAAAAAAATTCTATAATTATGTTAAAATTATAATGATGTTTGAAACTAGTCCTTCGAGATTTCACATTGACTGTGAAAAGTATGTATATAAGTTATATATTTTATCATGTCTTTACAAAATTGTCATGATTTTGTAAAAGAATGTGTCATGTTCTTAATCTGTATGTGTCTCTTAATCAAAAGTAAACATATATGTGAGTATTGGCTGTAAAAAGTGTGAGTGTGTTTTGTTTCTAATTTGTGTTTGTATTTTTTTTTTATATTAATTAAAAAAATCAATTTTGTAAAAGAGTTCTTTTTAATGGAACATGTAGGATTACAACTTAGAAATTTTTGTTATAGATTTTCAAGAGGATTAATGCATTATGCGGCTACCAGTATTCTCATGTCCAAGGCTATTAATCTGTGTAGCATTCAATTCGGTGCTTGTGCACGAATTGTTCAATTGCTTTGTTATTTTTGGTTGACCAAGTTAATGCTCTCTTTTTTGAAGCTGAGAAGTAATTAGTTTCAGTGCCCACGTACATTAGTTGAACAAGTTTATGCTCTCACCATTTTTTTTTTATCATATATACCTTGTGTTCGAACTCTTATCGTTAAGAATATGAGGCAGATACTCGATCACTAGCCAATAAAACACTATTATGTAGAAAGTTTTATTTCAAGACGAAATGGCTACTTTCTTAGCTCTCAAAAGCAGCAGAAGAAAACTGACACATAAATCATGCCAGAACTTTAAAAATCTGCTGTTGATTATCCAGCTTCAAATGGCATAGAACCCCATTTTCCAGTAAATTGATTATAATTGTACAAAAGACCATCAGTTCAAACAATCCAAATGCGTTCCGTTTGACAAACTATAAGAATTTCCTTCCATAAGAGTAAGCAACAAAACTGTGCCACTTTGGATTTTCCCACTGCACATTACAGTTAAACAATGTGGTTCCCCAGAAATCAGCAGAGAATTTCCAGTTGATTCCAAAGCCATCTGCAACAGCAAGATTGCAGAGACCATTGTGGCTTGACCTGCAGTGAATGTTCATGGTTCTTCCACATCCCAGCTTGTTCATTATCGTAACATGAACTTTTCCTAAGACAGTGTATCTTGAAAAGCAAAATAGCCATATAAAAAAAAATGGCACGGCTTCTACTTCTGCTTCTGATGTTTCTTATTCTGTTTCACTACCATGTTTCTTATTTAGGCTGCTGTTTTTGTTTTAATACCCATGTAGTACTCAAACAAAGAATACCTCTCTTTTCACTAGTTAATAACAACATGCTGTTTGTCGTTGCTACTTCTCTTTGATTCATTTAAAAGAACTTATAACTAGTAGGCTAGAATATTTATTTCTTTCCCCAGCACTTGACCCTGAACTGAAAGAATTCAGTCCTGCCCAGCACTGCACATGGAACAAGAGAAGGATCCTGGAGTTCCTCAATTTGCAAATTTTTTTGGCACTCTGCAATTTCCTTGTTTTAGTAGAAGGATGAAGCAAAAAGATAAGGATCAATTCTGCAGATGAAGCAAAAAGATAAGGATCAATTCTGCAATTGAAGTATTACTTCAATATGCAGATAAAGAATGGGAGACAACGATTATTATAGTATTTCAAATTAGATAAAAAAACAAAAGTTCCAGAGTTATAGCAATCATACAGGTAATAACACAAAAAGTTTCAGAATACATTATTTCAAAAACTCAGAAAACCAGACAACAGTAACTTCAAGAACACGATGCTTCAGCATAATTTAGGATCACAAACACACAACCAGAGTTTCACATCATCATTACATGATGGGAATGAACCCATTTATTATTTTTTTATACAGCATTAAGGTTTTCATCTCTGATCATCCCATGAATTCAAAATTGCATGGAATAACAAAGAAGGTAGATGAGCCAAGAATGATTTGCCCTGCAACCAAATGGTGGAGTCGATCTCCAAACCAAACCGTGTCATAATAGACAGCTTTTTTATTTGGTTGCATCCAGGAATGGGTATGGGGCTCAGTGCAAGAACTGAGCCCCAACCCCACCCCTCTTGCCATTAAACTTTCAGGTTGCAACAGTTGTCTGCTGCTGCAACCCACTTACTAGGCATAACGATACTATTTCCAGTGTCCATCACAACTGAGAAAGAGTGGACTGGTGGTATGAAATGATTGATTAAAAGGTGATCAAGATCCCTCCGAGAATACGTACTAGTCACTTCAGATCCTGAGAGGTTCGATCCACCACCATTTGCTTCCTTGGATGAGTTCAAAGTTCCACTGTCAGACTGCAGGATTTCAGAACTCTGAGAACCAGTTGGCTGAGACAATTGAACACCACCCGCTTTCTTTGCCTCGATTTCGCCTATTTCATTGATGGAATTCTTTGTGTTCAAGAAACGGCCGCCGGTTCCCCTTGGTCTCCGCATTGCATGGAGATGACGTGAAAGGTGCATATAAGGCTGTGGAAAGAAGCACAGAATTTTTCATCAGAAAAGGCAAAAAAACTAGAATCTTTCTACTGGGCAACTGTGCAACACAGATAGCTTGAAAATTCAAATAACCTAGAAGTGTATATGATTTGATATCTAAAAAGTTTAATTTGGTTGAAAAATCAGACCAGCTTGAGAGAAGAGCCGAATCATAAGCACCCAAGGATCAATATCAATTAACCCAAGTTATTATCTGCCAACCAATCAGGTCAATGACCATAAAAACCAGACATTTCTATGGAAGGAAAAAATTAAGGTTGGTAGTTGGTTTACTGAAAAGTGACTGTATTAAAAGGGCCAAAAATTGTCACTTCTCACTAAATGCTGTAGCAAAGTCTGCAGACATTGATGGTAAAAACAAACTTAAGCTGAATTGTGTCTCAGGTGATGGCAGAGAATGAAAAAATGGATTTAGCTAAAGTTTCCCCTACGCCTGACTGAAATCTTAGCCTCATTTCATGCAGAACGCTATGTTTTACAAGAAGTACTAGACTGAGTTGCCAAGGTAGTAGATCATACCTCACGTTTTCTTGTTGATTTATTCTCTAGTACAGCCTTTGCACGGGTTTTTCGGCGTCTGATTATTCCATGGTATTGCTTAGGATTCACAAATATTGGTCCATCATCTGTTGTCATGTTCATTGGCAGCATAACTCGCCCCTATGTTACGATGAGCAAAGAAAAATTAATTAATGCTGTTATATTGCTAGTTATAGTTGGTCCTTCATTACATGTTACAAAAAGGAAGGTATATCCAAAGAAAAAGTAGAAGTCAGATGAAATGTGAGATTGTTTGAAGGCTTTCAGCACATGCACACGAATGGCTTACCTTTTATTGGGAATTGAGAAAAGGTTGGTGCCTCAAGTATAGAAGAGAGTTAAACACAAGCAGGATAGCTATTACTAAAAAATATTGCAAAGGTTCTTTTAATTTTTTTCAGGGTTTCTTAGCAGGAACTATAGAAGGATGAGTGAAAACAACAGACTTCAGTTAATGGCATGGAAATAATTTTGTTTCACATAAGTACAAAAATTGAAAAACATGTTCTTTTCATGAAGCTGGAGAGGTAGAGAAAAGGAGTATACTGAAACTTGAGGTCCATAAGTTGAGAATACTCCATAACATGGATCCACATGAGGATATTTTGCATAGATCTGCAGTTGCATTTCAGAAGTGAAAAATAGCATCACTGCATCAGATGTCCATGTTAAAACTAATTTGGAGCAATGTACCAGATAAAATTGTTAATTTCAAGAATAACTATACCAAGGGATGACCAAATGCCAGGTCAATATGACCACAATATTCTGGCAGAGCTGTTTGCAGAGAGATGGCTGTCTGAGGAGATTTTTGTCCAGCATTGGAAATTTTGCAGTCACCTGAAGAAAAAATTACCTGGCTGGTTAATAAATTCATACTAAAGAATATGATTTCTAAAAAATTCACACACAAAATGAAATCTTTATTTGCTGCTTTCAAGCTGAGGAGTCAACTGAGATTAAAAAAAAAGAAGTCCTTGAACAAGTTGGTAGGACAGAAATGTACGTAAATATTTATATTACTCTTTAGGCAAAAAGTCATCCATTTCTTGCTCTACTAAATAACAGCTATGGGAGAAGAATCAGAGCCACCATTTATTAGCATGACTTTCCTAGACAGAAAATCTGCTGCAATTTTCAATAGCACTTTGTCCTTGACAGCGTGGAAGATAAAGATATGTAACTAAAGATAAGCACTTTATCTGTCAAGCTAGCATTGGCTAGGACTATTGAAGCAGCACTCGGTCTGCTGCTTTATGCATTCTGATGAAATGAATTCACTTTGAGATGCAACCACCATTGATTATGGCTTTCTGTTTTCATTTGAACCATGCATACTTCATTGCAAATAGATCTAAGTTACAATTTTCATAGTCCCTCCATTTTTTGGGTTCTTATATGATATCTTATCTCCTAATATTTTCAAGTTATCTCAATGCAGTACTTCAACTGATTGACACAATGATTTCATTACATTCACCTCTTACCAATGTACACAACGCTTATATTAGAAAAGCTTGAAGTTGATTTCTTCAGGATATATTGAGTCAGATTGTCAACTATATTTTATCTCAGTTATTCATTTACCTCCCGGAGTATATATTAATTAATTTCATCAATTAGTGATTTTTTGAGCTATTTCGCATTGGTAAAATGATACTCTTCCCTCGAATTTATAATAAGATTGAAGCAATAACTTTTACAGTTACACCATAAACAACTAATTTACAGTTCAAGAATCAATACTCACATATAACTGGCCCTATGTTCTTGAGGGAAAAAAAAAAAAAAGAAAAAAATATATAGCAAGTAAACAAAACCTTTAAATACTATCCCCATCAGAAACCAATATCTGTAAGATAATGTAAAATTTGCACAACAATTTAAAACTAAACAGTAAAACTTTAGGCTGTAATAAGCAATCAGTGTCAGCAACCAGCTCAGAATGCTAAGGTTGGTATTATGATCAATCTTCTGCTGCAGGATCCATTCTCAATCTATTTCATTGAATTAACTCAGGACTTTCCAAATACAATATAATGATATTGTTATGCAAAAAACAGGTGAAAAAAAAATACAACAAAAAAAAAAAAGGAAGAAAAAAATAGAGCTTTAACCCCCATTTTGGATGGCACACCTGATCCAAACTTGAGACTACATGCCAGTGTTCTTTGAACATTTAAATTGGTGAATAAGAAGTTAACTTTATCTCCTGCATTACTTTGATCATTGGTTCATGACTAGAGACAATGCCATTTTTCCTATCAATTTATGGCCAAATACACAATACAGTTGATTTTGCAGTTGAAGATACTACCTAACATTTAGAGTACTATCAGGAACTCAAACAAAGGCACAAGAAAAAATTATGCCTTCAGAAATTGTATTTCAGTAATAGACAGAAAATGTAACCAATCTACTAGAAATTCATATAAATATTGTAGAAGCAAGTTCAAACTCCAGTGGAGCCTGGTTACCAAAAAAAAAAAGAAAGAAAGAAAGAAAGAAAGAAAGAAAAATTATTATAAAATTAAAGAGGAGATTACCAGGAAAGATAGGGAATTTGGTGACATTCTCCTTATCCACCCCTTGCTCAGTACCGCGTTTGGCTTGCTTCATGGCACTGAGATGGTCTCCACCAGTTGGTTGTTCCATGGATGAAGACTTGAATAGCCCATAGGATTCACCGTAAGCAGAATGAGATCCCAAACCACTCCACCAAGGCATTGATGGCACTGAAGACAGCTGCCCAATTGGATTATGTACAGTTCCTTCATGTTCTTTGAAATACAGAGTTTTCACAGCCATTACTACCCTCCAAAATGACCTGAGAAATGGATTTCAACAGGGTATTTCTTGATACTTCAAATAAATTTCTGCAATTTGTAGAATACAATCAAATTTCCTACCAATCCTTTTTTGCCATATTCTGCTTCAAGAAGATGTGAAAAAAATACCTACAACTAACCCTAACAAATTACGTCACCAAGTATCTTCATAACCAAATTAGGTCATAGTATCAGGCTTTGGATAGCCACAGTAAATAACAAAATCAAGACAAGTGAAGTAGAAAAATGAAATCTTTGAAAGAAAAGAAAGAAAATAACCATAGCCCAAATATCAGAATCTATAAAAAGAATAAGATCATTGACAAATAACCACGACCAACTGAAACATAAACCAAAAAATTGGAAAATAGAACCCCAAAAAAAAAAAAAATGAAACAGCCAAAGAAATACTGATAAATGAAATAAAAGAACAAGGAAAAGAAAAAAGAAAAGAAACCCAGCATTCATGGAATAAAGAAAAACAAGATAAACAAAGAATTAAAGCAAAGATAATTTTTTTTAAAAGAAAAAAAAAACATATCATATCTATACAGTTCGAGAAGGATAAAAAATTCTGATAAAAGGAGAAAGCTGAAGCTGGAAGAAAGAAGCTCGCCTTACAGTGGCAGATAAGAAGCAGCTTGAAGAAGACCTACACAAATAGAAGAAGAGAGAAATCCCAGTTGTAAGGAGCCATGTCTGTACAATTTCAAGCAAAAAAAGAAACAAGAAACAGAAAGGAGAGAGCGACAGAGAAAAGCATAGGCGATGAATGCATACAATACAAGTGTGTTGGGAACTACAGTGCAAACCACCAATTGGCTTTAGCTTTCATGCAAAGCTCTTTTGTACTACATGCATGAACATATAGCATATGAGATTACAATTTTCCTTTGTTACAGATGAGGGCAAATTTTATATTCCTGATGAATAAAGTCCTTTATGAGTTTTTTTTTTTTATGATATAAATGAAAATAAATGAAAGATAAAAGTTTATATAATTTAGTTTCAAATGTCTATTTTTTTAATATTTAAATTAAAATTAAGTAATTTATATGTATTAATATTTAAAAAAAAAAAACTCTCAAATAAAATGAATTTCATTTATATTTTTTATATATTTCTATTGCTCATTTTAACCTTTCTTTTCACTCTAAAAAAATTCCAAAGGCAATACTTTAAACTCAAATTCTACTAATTTTAATTTTTTAAATATTTTATGTATAAAAAAGATTTTTAATCATTTTAAATAAATCTAAAAAATAACCTAATTTTTTTTTTATAAAAAAGGAGAGCTTAAAACTCAAAAACCAGCCAACATATTACATTTTATGTGACCAAGCAACCCTATTGCATCACTTAAATTTTTTTAGTTCATCATTTTTTTATTTATAAAATCAGAAATTTTAGAATGTTTTAAATTACGTACTAAAGGAAAAGACAGGGAGAATCATTTAAAAAATTTAATGGATATCAAAGCCTCGAATAAAAACTTTTTTATTAAAAGTACTATTTATTAGAGTCACTTAAGCTGCAATATTAAGGTGTAATAGAAGGCAAACGTGTTTCGTATTTGAATCATTGTAGATAAGGTATACTATTAATAGAAATTACACCAATTAACGTATTGTATTATTAAAAAAGAGTTATTAAACCTTTTACCAAAGAAAGAAAAAAGAGTTATTAAAGCAATAATTTTTAGTAATTTAAAATAGCAAGTTGAAAACCTAACCTCATGGATTTAAAATTTCTGCTAAAAAAATAAAATAAAATAAAAAGACAAACAACCATTCTAATTTTTTTAATATTTGAAAGTTTGGGCTCTTATCTCTATAAGGGTTTTCCTTTATTTAAAAAAATAAATAGAATCTTAAAGTGGGGGGCTCTTGGCTCCTCTGGTGTGGCAAAGCAACTGAAATTGTTTTCTGCGTGACTGCGCACAATGTATAAGTAGTAGAGTAACCATGAATTTTATCTAGATATAAAATTATTTTTTAAATTCTGAGATTAGATTGAATAGAGTTATTTATAATTTTAATTTTAAATATTTTAATAAATTAAATCAAATTTATATCAATTTGAATTAAATTAATTCAAATTAACTTATCAAATTAACATTAAATTTAATTTAATTTAAATAATTTTAAATTTCCTTTTTAATTGAGTTGAAAACAAATCAGATTTTAGAAATAAATTTAATTTAAAATTTCAAATCACATAAATAACTCTGATTTCAAATAACATGTGGTAGGCTAGGCTTGTAACTGTCTGGCATCCCTAAACTATTACAACTGGTGGGTACATATAATATAATTTTATACTTGTTAAGTGGTTTTTGCATGATCAACAAACCATATATGCTTGGTGCATAAAATTAATAAATTATATGTTATTAGGTGATGTTGAATAATATTACAATTGTTTTTTTCCCCCTTTCATTTCAGTTTGAAGGGAAAGGTTTGAGGATGGCTTTGTTAATCATTTATTGGTGAAGTAAAGAGAGGAGGGGATACCATACAACACCGCAGTACTAATTGAAACATGCCCTCTTGCGTTCTGGTTAAGCAACTTGGACTTAATTTAATTTTCTGAATCATTCAAATGCTAAAGTGCAAGTTATTTTATTTGTCACAAATTTAGTTTCAAATTTATTAAAACCATTTGACAAGTGCTTAAATTTTTAGTTATTTAATAAGTTAATAAAATAGTGTTTTACTTTTTGCTAGTGTGATCTTATCTAACATAGTTTCAATTATTGAAGGAAAATAATGTTCACAAATAGTAAGGAGTTTGAT
This sequence comes from Omphalea diandra, assembly GCA_949677035.1. Lineage (NCBI taxonomy): Eukaryota > Viridiplantae > Streptophyta > Magnoliopsida > Malpighiales > Euphorbiaceae > Omphalea > Omphalea diandra. Next base: position 13,515 of record CATIWR010228942.1, on the reverse strand, counting down.
TTTCTTAAGTAAGGTCTCAAGTTTGAGTTTTGTGAATGGAGAAAATTAACATTGAAAGAGTTTATTCTATTTAGATCCGACCCAATTAGACTCCAAATTACTCAAGACCTAAAATGACTTTTGGATACAAGATTATCTAAAAAAAAAAAAAAAAAAGAAGAGTAAAAGACTAGTTACTCAGCTTTTAATTCAGTGGTATTATGTATAATAAATTTTAAAATTGTGAAACCGTAAGCTTAAATTCTTTTTAATTAGTTAATAATAACATTATCAAGCATCTTAATTAATTTTAATTTTGAATAAGAGTTAAATTTAAAATTTTTCAATTGCAAAGGCTATTGATACAAATTGTTGGAAGGTAGGTTTTTTCTTTTGATTTGGGCTTTACTTAGGGCGTAAGCTCGAGACATGAGTGACGTCCATTTCTTTTTATTTTTGCTGCATATATGCATCATTGACTTAAAAGGCAGGCAACACTTCAGAAAGAGAGAGAGCTTAAAAATTTTTATTTTCTAATCATAAATTCAGAGGTTAATCATTCTTTAAGAAATGTTTAACCTGAAAAAGAAGGTCAAACTAATTTGGAGTCACAGTCATTATTAGGTAGATGGAAATAAGACAGAAAATGGAGTAGCTATTCAAAATGCCAAAAACAGGTTTACCGATTGCATGCCGGCTAATATCCCAACAAATCTGTCTGTTTCGTATCATTTTTTCTCATTCGATGATATAAATGCATATTATTTTTCTTTTTCTTCCCAATATTTTCGGAGTTAATTATAAAGAGCTTTCTTCTCTAATAGGCATTTACGTACATCATGGTAATGTTATGAATTTGAAGCTACTCCCTATTTAGAAATGGCTGTGCTGTGCCGGCTAATGCCCAACATTTTCTTTCTTCTGTATTATTTCACAACATAATAATTATGTGATTTTTTTTGGTTTATCTGGTCAGCTACATATGCATGTGGCAGCAATTCGGATATCCACAGATATATCAATATATATTATTAATTTCAGTCTCTTATATAATTATTTATCATTAATTTGTGAAATAATTATTTATAATATAGTCACGTGTCATTATTTTATATTATATTATAAAAAATTATCATTATTTTATATTATGTTATAAAAAAAATTATCATATTAAAAAAATTATAAATAGAAAATTAAAAATTTAATTGCCATATAAAAAAAACTTTCTAAATAACAAATTAAATAGTAAAAATTCTAAATAGAAAGTTAAGATAAAAAATTAGAAAATTTAAAAAGTAAATATTCTAAACAATTTCTAAATAGAAAAGTATAAAAATCTAAAATAGTAATAATTTTAATAGGAAGCTAAGATTTAAATTAATTTTATTGATTGTTTAAATTTTTGAGTATATAAAGCTAACAACAGTATAATAGATTGTTAGCAATTACTTTGTTTAAATTTAATAAATTTTCTCTTAAAATTATGCTATATAAGATTGAAGATATAAATTAATGGATACTCATTTGTTATAATTATCTCATGTATATTTATATAATTTATAATTATCTATTAATTTTATTTTTTATTATAAAATATTTAATATTATTTATTTGATTGATTATCACAAATTACTTCATTAAAATTTAATAAATTTTCTCTTGAAATTATGCCACATAAGATTATGGACATGAATTAATATGCAATCTTTTGTTACAGCTATCTCCCTAAATAATTACAAATTTTAAGAAATTTATTTTATTATTTTAGTTACTTGACAATATTTTTAATAAAATAATAATTTAATCATTCAATTAATTATTTAATTATTTAATAAAATAAATATTAATTTTATTTAAAATTTATTATGATAATCAGTCAGCACAACGTTTAGATTTACAATTAGTATTTCATTATCAAAATCATTTAACCACTCTATTAAAGATTCATTTCAAGTTAACTTATTATTCTATAACGGTTACAAATTTAAGTTCTAATATATGTATATTATCCAAATTCAAAGGTCCTAATTTGTTGCTCCAATACGAATTCTTTAAAAAAAAAAGTGATTAAATGAGGATAATAAATAATACAAAATTAATAGATAATTTGTTAAAAAAAAATGGAGGTCAAGATTCTCTTTGAACGCTCTGTAGAGTAGAAAGACCAATTAGTACATAGTAGTAAAAAGGTTAAGGTCGTGAATGGAGCCATGTTGCAAGAGGTGCAAAGTATGTACCTAAAACGAATGAGGGGCACTTAAGAGAATTCTCCTACAAGGAAACCCTAGCACGAGATTCTAAAGATCTTGCTATGAAAGATAGGGAAGGGTGGTATTTTGAGATTGAGCCTGACCTTGATGATGATATGAAGGATTAAATGGATTGCCCTACCATTAAACTATCCATCATTGAGAAGAAGAGAGTGAGGACCCATAGAGGAATGCCTTAATCATGAAGGTGTTGGGGAAGTTGATAACCTTTAATTTCCTAGCAAGGAGAATGTGTGCTTCAAGGGGATAAAGGCAAGTATCAATCTTATTGACCTGCCCAATGACTTTTATGTGGTTCAATTTCAAAGTGAGGATGAGTATGAATAGGTTCTAATGGGAGTTCCTTAGGTAATTGAGGATCATTATTTAACAATTTGCTAATGGTCTCCAAATTTTGATCCTTACATGTAAACATAGATAGGGTGCTAATGTGGATTTGATTTCTTGATCTATCATTATAATATTTTGATAAACCTTCTTGATATGACTTAAGAATGAGGTGGGCAACTTTATAATATTGGATGAGTCTAACACTATGGCATTTTGGGGAAAGTATGCTAGAATTTGTGTTGAGGTTGATCTTTCTAAACCTTTTTTGTCCTAGTTTGATTTACATTAACGTATACATCAGATTGAATATGAGGGTATCCACTTGATATGTTTTAACTATGGTACATATGGGCATAAGCAAGAGGTGTGCCATGCGATCAACATGGAAGATGTAAAAGGTTTGAAGTAAGATGCAAGAAAGGAAAAGAGTTGGTTAATAGACTAGATTCCTAAGAATCAAGGCAGGGATTGGATAAAGAAAGATAAGTTAACAATATTTCAAAACCTTAGGGATTGCAATTCATGATATTGGATGATGATACTGAAGTAGGAAACTAGATAGGTGATAGTATGATGGAAATAATTGAAATGTTGGATAAGAAAAATGGAGACCCATGCAAACCTTATTAGGCATGTGAATAAATAAACGTGTTTAAAAATATAGTAAAGACCAGCCATGTAACAAGGATAAGCATAAAGACAACTACTTGTTTACAACCTATAATATGTATACCTAAGGTAGCCCATATGGTTGAAAATAATATGGATGGCCTAGTAGGAGATGAAGGGCAAAGCTTTACAAATTTTTTGTAGGCTAGGAAGCGACAATCGGAGGAATCCATTGTTCATCATAATAAGGCTTTACATGTGCAAAATAAAGTGGATAAGTTATGTGAACATATAATTGTGCATGGTCGTGTCGAGAAAGGAGTGATAATGAGATTGGTAGTGTCTCATGGATGGGAGGCTAAGGATGAGGTAGAACTAGATGTGATTAGGAAAGAAGAGTTAATGTCCCTTCATGGATTAAATGACACTATTTGTGATACTAGGTTAGTTTAGTTTGAATAGCTAGAAGGGGATGGGTATGAAACAAGAAGGGAAGTTCCTTTCTTTTTCATTTATAATATTTACATTATGAATTTTTTTTAGTATGGAATTGCCAAGGAACTGTAAAGAAAAGCTTTTTGTTTGTTTTAAGGAAGATTATCAGACAATATAGGCCTATTTTTATTATAGTTATAAAAACTAAAATTAATGGCACTTATGTAGATGTTTGTTTGAAAAATGATGGGATAGGTCAATGGATGAAAGGGACGTAGTTGGATATAATAAAGGAATTTGGATTTTTAGAAGGAGGGTGAAGTGGATGTTTAGCCTATTCAAACCCATCCTCAATTCATTCATATGCATGTTGCTAAGTCTCAAGGGGAAGAATTCTTATTCATAGCAATTTGTGGTAGTCCATAGTCATACTTAATGGATAGGAAGTTTGCTGAGTTGAAACAAATTCAATTGATAGTTAACCGACCCTAGATCTTAGTGGCAGACTTTAACTTGATTAAGGATTCCTCAGAGACTACAAGCCAAGCTGCTAAAATTCCTTTAAGATGTTAAGCTTTTTTTAGTTGGTTGCAGGATATGTGTATGGTAGATATAGGGTTTGTGGACCTATTTTTATTTGATATAGAGAGAATGGCTTGTCAAATCTTTAGGCAGTGAGGATAGATAAGGTAGTTTATAACTCTTAATTAAGTTGTATATTTGAGAAAGCGGTGGTGTGCCATTTTGGAGTAGTTCATCTTAAATCACTATCTGATATTGGTTTATACATAGGGTTTGGGGGAAGAGTATAAGAGGTACTGAGTTCTGTTGCCTGGCAAGCTAGTTTGAACACCTTAAATTTTTTCAGTTTGTTCAAGAGTCCTAGGATAGAAAAGGAAGATTATAGTTAATATCATAACTCTTCACGACAAGTTGTAAAGGTCTAATAGGAATTTTTGTTTAGAAATATTATCACTATAAAAGGTATATTTTGGTTAGATTAAAAGGAGTTTATCATTGACTTAGTAATTGGTCAAAACTAGGTCTTTGGTGACCTTAAAAAAAAAAAAGCTCTTAATAAAACTAGAATTGATCCTCCTTCAAGAGGAAACCATTTAGAAATAAAGGTTGAGGGAAAGGTGGACAAAGAGAGCGATCATAACACCTCATATTATCATGTCGTGCCTTTGATTCATTATAATAAAAATAAAATTCATGGATTAATGGGTTCAAATGGCTAATGGGTAACAGATAACAAGGGGTTGAAGGCAATGACCATTTCATTTTCCAAGCAATTATACACAAATGAGGGATAACATAAAAACATGAATTTGTTTGGGAGTGTTTTTCCTCTTATTACCCTATAATTGAAAAAAAATTTGCAAAAGAGTTCTACATAATAGAGGTGAATGAAGCTTTGTTTGTAATGGATCCTTTTAAGGCACATGGACCAAATGGTTTTTAGGCTGCCTTTTACCAATGCGACTAAAATATTGTTAATGAGTGTTTAGTGAAGTTTATATTATATATTTTGGATGGTGGGGCGATTCCTCTAGAATGTGTTGCTACCTAGTAGTGCTTATTCCCAAAATGGAGCATCTTGAATGGATATCACAATATCAGCGAATGAGTCTCTATAACATTTACTATAAATTGGTTACAAAAACTATTACTAATCACGTTATAGAGTTACTACTAAAACTGACAGGGGAAACCCAAAGTAGTTTTGTCCCAAGGTGCCAAATTATAGATAGCATTGTTATTTTTCACGAAATGCTTCACTTTATACATAATAAGGTAGGGGTCCTAGATGGATGGAGAAGAACATTAATATAGAAAAAGTATATGATAGTATCAGTTGGGATATCTTAAATGACAACCTTAGACTTACTATGTTCCACTTGTTTCTAAGTATGATTATGTCATATTTTGCAGCTAAGAATATGCATATTCTATTTAATGGAGAATTGATAGAAAATTTTCAGGGATTATGGCAAGGTGATCTACTATAATTGCACTTATTTTTCTTATGTATTGAGAGGCAAACTCATCGAATTTCTCACACGATTTAGGAGGAAGCTTGGAAAATGATTCAATTAACTAGAAGATGTCTAAGTATCTCCCATCTTTTCTTGACTGATGAGTTGCTCCTTTCTATGAAAGCCATTTTTTATTAGGTTGGTGTGGTAAGGCAGTATTTGCATGAGTTTTGTACTTTCTCAGGTCAACGAGTGAATTTTAATAAGTTGCATGTTTTATTTTCTCGTGGTGCTAGGAATGATCAAGCTAAGGTTATTAGTTTTGCTCTTAGAATGGCTCAAACTATGGATCTGGGATTTTATCTAAGGGTGTTGTATATTCATGGAAGGGTCAATTAGCGAGGGGTGGGCGAGGGAGGGGAGAAGGGAGTATAGTTATAACTTGGATTATTTGGATAACAAGCTTAAAGGGTGAAAGGATGATAAATTCTTCTTAGCTGGTAGAATTACCCTAATAAAGTCAGTGTTGAATCCACTTCCCCACTCTATGATGTAAATAACACTACTTCTTCAAATTGTTTGTGATGTTGTTGATAAGAGGATTTGTACTTTTATTTAGAGGAGAAATACTTGTCATAATGTTGCTTGAGAACAAGTTTATAGGCCTACTATAATGGGAGGACTTAATATTCGAGAAACGAGATCCATAAATGCAAGGGAGTTTTAAATGAGCTAAATAGGTTGTGGAGCAAAGTAGTGAAGGGCAAGTATTTTCATTATCAACAAGGATTACTAGCTTTTACACCTCATCAAGTGTCCTATAATGTTTGAATGGTCCATGGTGTAAAGTTAATAGGTCGAGATATATGGGTTGCAATCAATAATGGTGTGCACCTCTTTTTCTAGAAAGATAGATGGTTTCAGAATGCACCTCTGATTAATTTGGTTAATTGTAATTTTTAATAAGAATGAATTAATGATAATGTGGTTGAGTATTAAAATCGAGATGACAATTAGGAATGGAAAAATTCCAGTGATTTTTACCATATGAAGCTTGTATGGAGATAGGTAGTGTGTCATTAGCTAAGGATATTTTCTCACATGATAGTTTATACTGGGCATTCTCTTCCTCAAATGAGTTTACAGTCAAAACAATTTATACATTTGCTATAAGCAATTCGAGAAAAAGTGGGAACCCTGTTTTGTCTAAGATTTAGAAATTATGTTTGCTATAACGAATGTGTGTTTTTGTGGCTTATGTTTGAAAATCGACTGATGACAAATGACGAGCTACCATAAAGGGGTTTTATTAAGTCTTTAATTTGCTCAATTTGTGGAATAGCCAATAAAGATATCATTCATGTCATATGAGACTACCCTATAACATGATCAATATGGTAGAAAGTATAAGAGCCTACCTCTTTACAAAAATTTAAATCATTCCAAATTTTGGATTAGATTGATGTTAGCTTAAATCTTCAGGCAAGGGATAACATTTTGATAGAAGGGAGAGTGACATTATGTATTAGGAGTTAGTTAATATAGAGATTGAGTTACAAATTGATTTTTTATAGTGTCAGTTTAATCAATGCTACAAAGGCATGCAACACAGGTGCAGTAGGGTATGAATGCTTGGGGTCCAAATTCTCATGAATTGGGGAATTATCAACGAGTGAGACAGTTTTTCCTTATTAGTTAGAATCCCCCCATGAGTTCTTAGGTAAAGATCAATACATATTGGGCGTCTAATGGAAATTTGAGCTCTAGTAGGGGAGGAGGTGTTTTGCGAGATGCATCAAGAAGGTGGATTTTAAGCTTTACTATCAATCGAAGCAAATACACTTTAATGTTGGCAAAAATTAAAGCTTTATAGACCTAGATATGAATTGGCTTGGAAAATGGGTTTCAGAATAATGATTATTAAGGTTGACTCCCAAATTGTGTATGATTGGATGTTGAAGAAAGAGTTGTTTTCTCCTTGCTATGGAAGGCTATTGTAGGATTGTTGGAGTGCCTTTAACAAAGAATGAGAGGTGACTCTTAATCAAGTTTATCGGAAGGCTAATTAGGTGGGGAATTATTAGGCAAATTTAGCTTTGGCTTATGAGCCTAGTGTGCATATTCTAAACTCAGCCCCTAGCTTGCTATTGGATAAAGTGAAGAATGATGCTATTGACGTAGGTTGGTTAAGGTGCCATAGATAGATTTTGAGTCCTACTTGAGTTTGAAGCTCTCATTTTTTATTTTAAAAAAAGTGAATCTAACTTAAAATAGATTTAAAATCAAAGTGAAAAAAAAATTTAGAATTATACTTAATCCATTCCTAATTTAATCTTTGACTCATCTAAACTAATTCGATCTTAACTTGGACTAAAACGATTTGAATGACTCTATTTAAATTACTGTGAATATAAAAAATCTTAAAAGTCAAAATAATATTTTTTAAAAAATTCAAAATGATGAGTATTTGATTCGATCTGAGACTTGAAAAACAATCTCAAAATCCTTTTTGCATATTGACCTAATGACTTGACTCACCCACAATTCTATATGATATGATCTAAATCTATCTTGAAAAAAAATGACCTAATATTTACCCAGTTGAACATTTTCGTATGTCACCTTTATCCAAATCCGTTATTTTCTTTATGTTTTTATATTAAAAAAATTTCTTTTAAACCTAATGATAAATGATATCTTTCATTTATTTTTTGTAAGTCTAGTTTTTTTTATCTTCGTTAAGAAAAAAAAAATAGAGTGTGTTTGTTTCTCTTAAATGGATATGCAATAATTGAATAACTATTATCTAAACCTTTTATACACTTGGCTTCATATGGTAATTAAATATAAATGCTAAAATCTAAATGCTATCCAAAATCCACATAGATATTTATATAAGTACAATAAAAGTGAAACAATATTGCTACATATTCCAATTGTAAAGGGTGATTTTGTAATTATTTATTAGTTATATAATAAACTTAAATTCATTATAAAATATAGGATTGCATGTACTTTTGTGCCATGAATACTATTTCAAGAGCTACTTGTGGTCAGTTAGAGGAGGAAGAAGATGAGATTATTTTGGCTCTTGAACCACCTGATTTTATCAACCCCTTGTGTGTCCCTTTGTTTGATGGAAAAGTTATGTACTATGCGTAGTTTTAATTCATATACTCTTCTTAACATGATGCACCAACTTTAGAGACCTACTAACAGGATAAAGGTGCTAGAAAAAGCCCCATGGAATTTTGAAAAGCATTTGCCGAAAGAAATTGATGGTTTTAAACAATCTTCCTAAATGTAGTTTAATATTACCCCTTTCTAGGTAAAAATCTATGACCTGACATTACAAGGGAGAAAGAAGTTTGATATTGATACTATCGCCCAGAGGTAGGGATCATTAATTAAGTTGGCTGAAACTAATTTAGGGTTGTTGGGAGAATGGTTCGAGCTAAAGTTTTAATAGATGTCTCCAAACCTCTTCATAAGGATGCCTATATATCATTCTTTTCTTGTCAATCTACGCAGATAGCTTTTAAATATGAAAGACTACCCTTATTTTATTATGTTTATGAATGTTTAGGTCACATTATGGGTGACTGTGAGAACCTTAGTAGGGAATGTGGTGCAGGGAAAACTAACTTAGGTTTTCTCCTTTGTAGTTATTAGATTTGTGCATCTTTATGGAAGGTAGCATAGATTTTAGCACTACATAGTGGTAGAATAGAGTCAAGTAGGGTCAAGAGAGACCTATTGGACAATTAAAAAAATATGGATTTAATAGTCATGGAGTTGGTATAAGATTGTAATCTTGAGATAAATGGAGGCATGCCATGTTAGCAATAGGTCAATGTTGCTATGTCAATTCATATAGTGGAAGAGGTTTTGTCCCATATTAAAAAACTTTGTATACGATGACAAAATAATGAACTCATATAGATTCTAAGTCAAGCACAGGCCATGAGTTTTACTCAAAATAAACACTACACCTCTTTCTAAGAGGTTTTATTACATCATACCTCTAAACTAAACCATGAAAACTAACCCAACATCACATAACTTCCTAAATTAGCGAGATAAAACCTAAACATCATTGGCTCCCTCTCCTCTTCCCCCTCAATAATGCCATGCCCAAGGAACATCACCTATATGGCATCCATCATACCCAAAATAGTCTTGCTAATCACAACCTAATATCAATACCACATGACACCCCGTTCATTAAGTCACCACTTACATATCATTAAAAAACCAAACTTGTCTTCCACTAAATCTTGAATTGCTCATAAAGTACCACCAGGATGAGCCAAAAGGTAAAAACTAAAACCATTTCTTTGCACAAAATAAAAAAAAAGATTGCAATAAGGTTGAAGAATGAGATAACTTCTCTAAAAGCGTAGTTAGGAAAAACGAAAATATTTAGATCTAATGACTTTATGGAAACCTCTTCAAAGAAGATAAAAGAGATGGCTCTAATAAATTTGTTTAAAATAGAATTTTCAATGTTAGATGTCGGTCACAATCCTACTAACAACTATGAAAATCATAATATGGAAATATCGAGGGCTTAGGAACCCACCAAATATTCATGCACTTCACCAAACAATACTTTTAGAAGATCCCTCTATTATTTTTCTTACAGAGACTAGGTTATGTAGTTTTAAGGTTGAAAAAATAAATGTTAATTTTTTTAGTTGTTTCATTAGTAGTGGAAGTAGAAGTGAAGGTTTATGCTTTTGCTAAGGATTCAATTCAACTATAACTGTTGCACTTTTCATCTCATTATATTTTTATAGAAGTATTGAGGTGCAAATAAAAGGCATTGAGTATTTTCGAGCATGTGTGGTTAGTCTAAAGAAGTCAATAAATCCAAAACTTGGGATCTAATTAGAGAGTTATGGGTGGAAAAAAGGTCTCCTTTATTTCTACAAAGGATTTTAATGAATTTTTATAGGCATATAAGAAAGAAGGTGTGAGGGAGCTCATGATAGGAGTGTTGATATATTTACAGAGGCAATTAAATATTATAGTCTAATTGATATGGGCTTTAAGCGGTATTCATACACTTGGTCAAATGGTTAGGTTGATTATGGTAATATACAGGAGAGACTAGATGGATTTTTTTGGATAGATTTTTTTATACTAATAAGAGATGGGAGATGTACCAAAGGCAAAAGTCACACATTTGCCTCAATTTTTATCTAATCATACTCCAATTGTATTATGGTTGGAAGGGTATCCTTAGGTAACTATGGCTATTAAGTAGAAGAGGATGTTTTGATTTGAGAATATGTGACTTACCCATAAGGATTGTAAAGAATTGATGGAAGTTGATTAACACTAGACTTCTAATAGAGGTGAAAATTAATCAATGTGGCAGTTGATTAATATAGTGGAATCAAAAAAATTTTAAAAATGTTAGACAAATAATTCACCTATATATAGAATGCTTAAAAAACCTCCAAGCATGCCCTCCAAAGGAATCCATTATCAGGAAAATAAAACACATTACATGTGAACTTGATTTGTTGCTTAAATAGAAGGAAACTATATGAATGCAGAGATCAAGGGTTAGTTAGCTCTGAGATGGTGATAGAAATACAAAATTTTCCATTAGAGGGCCTCACAAATAAGAGTTCATAATCACAAATAGGCATTCAGGATGAGGCTAGGATCTAGTATGAGAAGGTGCATAAGATTATAGAGTTTAGAATTGAATATTTTAATCTCTTTTTTCCTTAGCAGGACCTTGGGATATGGACAACGTTTTAAGTGTTATGAGTTTTATCGTCTCATTTGATATGAAAATGTCTTTACTAGAGCATATATAAGTGACAAAGTGTAGAAAGCTTTAAAATAGATGTACCTAATAAAAGCTTCAGGTCTTGATGGTAGGTTTTCTATCTTCTTTCAAAAATGTCATCCTCAATTTAACACATTTTTTCGATTATATCCCCAACTTCAAAATGCATCAATTTGCTTCATGATGAATCCATTTTGTTGCAAATCTATCCAACCTTGATTGAATGTGTGTCTTATCCTATGTGGTTAATGATGTGGCATTAAAATGCATTGTTTAATAAAATTCTAAAAACAATAATTTGAAACCAAAAGGCACCATTTCAAACAACTAAAAACCATCATTTTAGTCATATCTCTCTCTCTCTTTCTCTCTCTATTATTAATTATAAACATAAACTAGGTTTTTATTGAGTTTTATAAATTCATATCCTTCTTCACCATCTTCTTTTTCATATTTTCAATATACCAAACTTATTTTTTTTATCATTTGGTTAGTAATAAAAATGGAGGTTGAAATCGACAAAAATGTTTGTATAACTGCTTGTACTTACCTCACTGGTAGAGAAGTGAGCTTTTATTATTATGGTAACCCAACTCGTTTATTGATCTCACATATGACAGATAACCTAAGGCATAGATTTTGGGTATGTCCATATATCAATGTACAACTTTCAAAAGCTTCAATTTGTGTAGGGAACATGGTGTTATTATTTATTTAATAATGTTTGAATTAGACTATTTGTGTAGGGAACCCGTTGTAATTATTTTAAATGGAATAATGATTAAGTAAATGAAAGACTCTATTACTACCTATTGAGCTTAGGTGTCTAAATGAAAAAATAGAGATGACTGAGGTTAAAATTAGTCATGAAGGTACAAGTGATGAGACGAGAAATTTAAAGGAAGAAATTGATTTGTTGAAATCCAAGCTGAATAAAATGATGTATTGGAAAGAATAAAAGGAAGTCATGAGTTTTATAATATTAGATTTTATGTTATTATTAGGTTATTGCTATTTAATCTATATGTTAAATATTTTTGGTAAGGAATTAATTAAAGGAGGAAGGGTATGGCTTAGGATGTATTAGTGGGGTTTTTTTTTTTCCGTTTGTTTTGTAATGTTAATTTGATTTTGAAGTATTTTTATAGTGAAGAGTACTTGGACAATGTAGACTCCTTTATATAATCAAGACATTTGTAAGATTCAATGTTTTATTTTCTTGTTTACAAGTAATTAACTCATATATAAAAAAGACATCTATAACTTTATAATATGAAAAAAAATGGTGGGATTAATTCATTAAATAATGTTGAAACATTCTTGTTAAACAACATTTCAACCATATTACCATTGTCAATGTGAAAAAAAATGCAAAACAACATAACCATCCTAACCAAGTATGCTTTAAAGCACATTCACATTGTCAATGTGGATAAAAAGTGAGTGCAAAATAAAACAGAATCTAAGCAACTCTCTACATCTTTATGGCAACTTTTTAAAATTTTGTTATGGTTTAGGCAATACATGTTGGACTTTATGGATCAACAAAGATGTGGTTCTACTCGAAGGTGCAAGTGATCTCTTCAGTTGACCTCTTTGGACTATTGTTTTAAGTGCTCCTTCTCTCTTTTAATGTCACCGATGTTTAGATACTTATTCTCATTTTCTATAGATGTCAAGTTTGTGTTTTGACTTACTATTGCCTTAGACTTTATTACCCTTTTTATTGATGTTGATATTGTCTGCTTAGTGGTTGTTGTTGTTGCTTGCCTTAGTCCATTAATAAACCTCATATTTGATCCCTCAAAGATTTGCAACATTGCAGTTTTATGCTTATTAAACTAATAAAAAGACACTTTATGAATAATGACAAATAAAAGGAATTTGTTTTACTCGAAGATACATGTTTCCTATCTCTATAGATATACATAAGCCATAACCTTTCCTTGCCTATTCACACAATGACATAACATATTATAAGTGAACAATGAAACATAACATAACCTCAATCATATATATATATATATATACACACACAATGACATAACACATTATAAGTGAACGATGAAACATAACATAACCTCAATCACATATATATATATATATA
>CATIWR010228930.1:0-27930 GCA_949677035.1 Omphalea diandra | reverse complement strand
AAATATATATATATATATATATATATATATATATATATATATATATATATATATATATATATATATATATGAATGAATATAAATAAAAAAATCAATAATTAATTTTAATATTATGTATTTTGAAAATAAATGTCAAACATGATTAATTGTATGTAGTTATTCTAATTAATGTTATATGATTAAAAAGGAATAAAATAGATATAAAAATTAATTAAATGAAATATAAAAATGAAAATAAAGTGTAAAAATTATGTATTAAATAAAAAAATATAAATGCTTTTTAATTAGGGGAGACGTTTTATGCATAATCGTTATTATATATAAATATCTCTTGCCATTGGATTTAATGACAGACTTAGAACAAGTATCTTATTATTTACTAGAAGATATTAACGAGATAAGAACACATTGAAATATACAAAAAATTTACCACTTACTAAAAAATACAATGGTATTTTTTTTTTAATTATTCTAGAATAGAATAAAATTTTTTTTCTCATAAATGTGGTTAACATTAAATTTGAAATTAACAACTATTTTCCATTGATCCCAAAGGTTTTTTTTATGTACAAATATAAATAAATAAATAATCCATATGTATATTCATTGGAATTGTCCGATCATACAAGTATTATAAATCAATGTTTTGAAAATCGTAAGAACCTATCTATCTTATTATTAAAATAAAAAATAATACTAATGATTGGTTCAGTTTAATTTATATCAATTTTTAATATTAGTTTTATACTTTAAATTATTATAAATATATTAGTTTTAATATTAATTTTTTAATTGATTTATTTATTTTTTAAAATTTTAATTTAATTTGATTTTAGATATATATAATTTGAGTAATTTAATTTTAATAGAAACCAAATCGAACAAAGTAAATTGACTAAATATTAATCCTTAATTTCTTACTTAACCCTTTCGACATATTTAGCTACTGCATCACTATCTTTCCTTTTACTTATTAATTCATTAGACGTAAGAGTATTTTTATAAAATAATTAGTTAATTAGTTGTCATTGATGATTATAATTAAAATTTTATCATATTTTGTTTACATATATATAATCAAAATATCTTTGAATTAATTTAGGCATTAATCAAGACTAAAATCTTATTTGATTTGAATGCATTCATTTTGAAAGAAGTGATTCTCATAATAAAATGATATGAAAATGTTCAATTTCAGTATTTGAATTGCTGAAAATTTTGTAATCTCGGGAAAGCTCAATTTCCAATTTTGTAGATCTCATCTTTATTTTCTTATATATATATATATATATATATTAGAAAATAAAAATAATACTTTTATATTATTGTAGAAATTTTAAAAAAATATATTTATTAAAAAATAACCTTAATTTATGTAACATATGTATGAATAAAATCTTATATATCTTTAATTATTAAAAAAATATATAATTTTTCAACCGCTTTATTCAGACATTATCGATTTATTAGTAATTGGATCTATTTTTAGATTTCTTAAATCTTTTCTATCTTAACCCATATATTTGTGAATAATTCACATATGCTATATAATCATTTTATACTTTTTGCAAAGGATAATTATTTAGTATTGTCATTTGACAAATTTTATTATTTAAATTTTATGACTTTTGGTATAAATTAATAAAATATAATTATGTTAGAGATGTTATAATAATCTAAGTTATTTTATTTGTACTCTATTAATTACCAATTAAACACAATAGTTATACATTTTAAGAAAAAT
This sequence comes from Omphalea diandra, assembly GCA_949677035.1. Lineage (NCBI taxonomy): Eukaryota > Viridiplantae > Streptophyta > Magnoliopsida > Malpighiales > Euphorbiaceae > Omphalea > Omphalea diandra. The sequence goes on along the minus strand of CATIWR010228930.1, from coordinate 26,186 downwards.
ATTATATATAACTAATCTTATATTATTGAAATAACGCACTTAAAAATTCATTTTTTTTGCAATTAAAATAAATTCTTACAACAAAATGTCTCCTCCAGTGTTTGGTTACTAGTTTTCTTTATTATAAAAATACTATCTTACGTATATTTATTACCATAAATAGATCCTCTCTATCAAATAAATTTATTTCAAGAAAACATAATTTAAAAACTTTCTCTTAATTTATTTAAGAAAGTTATTAATTCTATAAATTATTCCCTCAAACATTTAGAAATTTTAATGGTCAAAAGGAAGTAAGAAAAATATATATATTTTTATCTTCACTTTGAACATTCTTATAATTTTTCTTTTTCTTTTTAGAAAAGAACTTCCTCACAGTATTATATACAAACAAAAAAAAAAATTTATACTTTTTAAAACATTAAACTTTCTTAATTAAAATTGATTCAAAACAAATAAGATCTAAATCTCTCTTCCATATGATTTTAAATAGATACTTTTAAATTCATTTAGTACATTCAATTAAAATTATTAGATGTGTAATTCAGATGGATAAAAAAAAAAAAAAAGGAATTTTCCCCTAAGAATATCTTAGATATAACATATCAAATATAAAATTGCAATGATTTCAGCATTTTTACAAAAAAATTTTCAATGTTGATTATCTATCTAGCGTATTGAATAAAAACAATCATTCCATCATATTCCATCAGTCCATAGCGAATTTCTAATTTAAAAATTTGTTATTGAATTTGAAGAGTTTATTTTGGATTTTCATGACTTTTCAATGTGAAACTGTTGTTTAAAGTTCTCAACTGCCCAAACTGTCGTTGCACAAAGCCTCCACTGTCATAAGCAGATTTGTTAGAGATGGGTTCCTCCGTTACTGGCATATAAAAATATGGATCTAAACATAAAATCTCCAAATCCTCAAATATTTTTATTGGCTTCTCTTGAATAAACTTTTAGATTTTTAATTTTTTGCCATCTTTTTTGCGAAGAAAAATTATTCAGCGTTTCACTGCATTCTTGATAATTGGTAAAAGTGGTTTTAGCCTTAGATGAGTCTCTCTTTCTCTCTCTCTCTCTCTCTCTCTCTCTCTCTCTCTCTTCCTCCTTTCTCTATATCGTCGAGACTATTATTCTTTTGTTAAATTTTATTCTAATCTTGACCTTCCATTTGCTTTTTGTCATATCTTAAAGCAAAAAAGAAAATCTTCAGGATAGTGTTTAACTTAAAAAGAATTCAATTCTATTCTATTTAGTCAATTTTTTTGTTTAGAAATTAAATGACTGATAACATTTAATTTTTTTAAGTTTAAAAACTATTTTATTTTGAAAGAAATAATAATAATCTAAAAAAATAATTAAATAAAAATTCATTTAATTTAATAAGGTTTATTATTAAAAAGCAAAAATACCATTACATAAACTTAATAGTTTCTTTATAGATAAGAATAAAATAAAAAATGGACATACCTTCAAATTAATTGTATCCCTTTTATATTTTTTTTTCAAATATATGAATTCTATTATAAATCATTTGAACTTAATTTTAACAACGTACTTGAATTGAAATCTGGTGAAAGAATTATTCCAAACTAACAATGTGGAAAGAAACGGAAATTCATTTCCTACGAGAGAAGGGAGCCAAATAATAGGTCACACAATCATTTTTTTTTTTTTAAATGCTACGTCGGAAACATATATTAACATTTTAAATGGAAAACAGAAATAAATGGCAGGGCAATTTAGTAAATAAAAGTTGATTTTTATTAGGGACGTTGTGACAGCAACTAAAAAGTCTCAGCTTTGATCCAAAAAAAAAAAAACCAGTCTTGGCTTAATTTTATGTACATTTTACTGATAGGTTAGTCAATGCCGATTCAGACTGGCTTCATTCTTGCAACCATGAATTAATTGAAGTCTTATTTCATCTTCATACTATTTGAATTTATACCTTGTAGCCAATTATAATAATAGGTCAACATTGTTTTTAGTAAAAATAGCAAAAAAAAAAAAAAAAAAGAAAAAGAAAAACTATGCATTGGGTTTCATCTGCTCACGCAGAATTATATAATATTGTTTTTAAAATGACATTTTATGTACTGTTAATCACAGTGTAAGTATAAAACTGAATGCACAAATATTAAGTATCATAAACTTCTATAAATTTTAGACTATTTATCGATCAGTCATTTATTTAGTAGTAATTATCAAGAATATAAGGTTATAAATTCGAACTTCAACCAAAGTCATATTATTTGAAAAAAAATTAAACTATTTATTATACAAATTACATTTTTAACTAACAAATATAAAAATCAAATAATTTGTAAAAGCATTACAAACTATATATTTTAGTATTTATTTTATATCACACAATTTATTGTACGAAAAGGAATTTGAAAGTATAATTACAAGTGAGCTGTCATATCTACAAAATTAAGAAAAAAAAAAAATATAAATCTAACAGATTGCGTTGACATCATGTAATAATAAATTAGAGTGCCAAGGCCCAAGAAGTCCTAAATAGATAATGCTATGTATATTCACGACTTTTTCTGTATAGTATCTTAGCGGAACAAGTACATGACATGCAGGAATTCCCCAGCATCCAGGTCCAATATGCTTCTTGCCTAATCAACCATTGATATCTACTGAAGAGCTTCCGTGGTTAATCGGAACCCCGGCAGCAAGGAAAGCAAGATTCAAGTTCTGGACAAGAACGTTGAGTCGATTAAGAAATCTTCGACGGCTCCTCATAAATTCCTTTACAGAAGAATATTGCATTGATGATCATAGCCCATTGCACAACAGTATAGGCAAGCCAGTTATCCTTCAAGTTGGACCCTTGAGTAAGCATTCATTTAATATCAAGAACCCTAGCATCTGGGAAGAAGATATGAGCTCCTTGCAATGGCTAGACGAGCAAAAGCCTCTTTCGGTAGTCTATATCTCATTTGGGAGCTGGGTTAGCCCCATTTCAGAAGGGAAAGTGAGATGTTTAGCGTTCGCACTAGAAGCACTGAGACAACCTTTTATTTGGGTGCTAGGGCCTGCATGGCGAGAAGGGTTGCCAGAAGGATACCTGGAAAGAATATCAAAACAAGGGAAGATAGTATCATGGGCACCACAAGTGGAGGTTTTGCAACACCTGGCCGTAGGATGCTATCTTACACACTGTGGATGGAATTCAACCATGGAGGCCATACAATGTCAAAAGCGACTCTTATGCTATCCGGTGGCAGGAGACCAGTTTCTGAATTGTACTTACATTGTGGAAAAATGGAAAATTGGAGTAAGGATGAAGGGATTTGCACAGAAAGATGTTGAAGAGGGATTGAGGAAGGTGATGGATGACAATGAGATGAATTCCAGAGTGAAGAGGCTATATGAGAGGACAATGGGTGATGAGGCTAAATTAAGAGCAATGGCTAACCTCACTACCTTTACTGATGAACTTAGGAAGCAAATAAATGAAGGAAATGATAGATTCTGCTAGAGATGTCGAGTCCTGTGGCAAGTTTGACATTTGTTATTTATTTTTTTTATTAAGTTTTGAATATAATTTGATTAAATACTTATCTTTTATGTATTTGATGGTATTAAATTCTGTATCAATTTTATTTATTTTCTATAATCATGTTCTGAATTTAAAGCAGCTAAATATGACATTGATGATAATAGTACTAAATTAAGGTTATATTTGACTACTCAAAATTTAATACAAGATTAAAGAAAATAAATAAAATCGATAAAAAAACTTGATTTCATAAAAAAGAAATGAATAAAGAGCATCAAATTAAATTCTGCACAAAAAATGAAATGAATCAAATTTGATTAGATGAAATAAAAAAATTGATATTCGATTAAATTCTATCCAATATATTTATAAAAGAAAAATTATCAAACAAAACATGAGACACGACATCAGCTATACATATCGTGATTCTTGCTATGTATCATTGTCCATAAATGAATATCACATTGGATTGGCACCATAAACAGAACCAAATAAATGAGTATTTTAGTACTTTTTCTTTTTTGTTTAAACAATGCTAACAAATGAGTTTGTTATAAAGTAAAAAAAAAGTTACATATAGCAACATTAATTGTGAATACTGCCATCGCACTAAATCTATAAACTTGAGATATTCTACAGTAATGAATTTCTCCTTGAAGAATAACAGGAATGTATACAAATAGTATCCTATAATAAAGTTGCATGGAAAAGGTAAAATACAAGTACAATATTTATAAACAATTAACAAGAATATATAGATGCGTTCAAACAAAAAAGGAACAAGAATATATATATATATATATATCAACAATTACAATGGAGGAGAGGGGATTCGAGCCCAAGACCTAAAAGTTTCAATAACAGGTACACTATCATTAAGTTAAGTCTAAGTATGTAAACAACAAGAATATATAGATAGTCCCTAAACATATGGAACATCATTGACTTCTCAACATTCCTCTTGGAGTTGGAGAGTGAATGTGAAGAACTCCCAACTTAACCAAAATTGCTGAAAATGCATCCAAACCCAAAGGTTTTTTTGAATATGTGTGCCAATTGAATAGATGAAGCAATATATGCTTTGTAATGATCAAGCCATCTTTTATTTCATCTCTAATAAAATGACAATCCATCTCTATATGTTGAGTTTCTCTTGAAAAATAGGATTTGTAGCTATATGCAAAGTTACTTGGTTGTTGCAATGAAGTAAAGTTGCATCAGTTTGAATGGCTTGCAAGTCATGCAATAGACTTTTTAGCTTAGAGAGCTCACAACAAGATCCTGCCATTACTTGACATTCAACTTCTATGGAAGATAATGAGACTCTCTTTTGTCGCTTGGTCCTCCATGATATCAATGACTTGCCTTAAAACACACAGTACCTGTAGTTGATCTTCTAGTTTTCTAGTAGCCTAAAAAACCCTTTAACTTGGAGAAAAGTTTGAGATATCGCAATACTCTATGTGTAACATCTATATGAGGTTTATGTTTTTCATGCATGAATTGACTTAAGACTTGCACAACATAGGTGATGTTGGATCTCATGATAGTGAGATAAATCAAGTAAACCACTAACCATCTATATTAGGATGGTTTTTTGAGAATATCACCATAATAAAAAAGCTTGAGATTTTGTTCCATAGGAAAAGAAATAGGCTTCACACTAACGCATAACTATCTTGAAGCATATCTACATAATAATTTCTTTAGGAGATAGATAAGCCCTTTTTAGCATGTGACACTTCAATTCATAAAAGAATTCGAGGTCCCCAAGGTCATTAATACAAAACTTGGTTTGTAAGAACCATTTGAGAGATTGAATAACATTATCATCTTTACTTATGATTGAAAATATCATCCACGTAGATTAATAAGGATGTAAAAAACTTCCTTATTTTACAAGTGAAAAAGGATTAATTTGTGTTGACCATGCGACTCCAAAGTTAGTAAGACACTTGCCTTAACTTCTAGAGTGAATAACATGTTTTAAAATTCTAACTTTTTTACTTAAGTGTTTGTGCTTAAAAGACTTTGGCTTATTTTGCATAAAGGCATTATTAACTCTTTAAGATGCTTTTAAAGATGGAGGCAAAGAACATCCTAAGGGCAATAGCTTGAGGAAAGCTAAATGCCTAAGGATTGGGGGGAGACTATTTAAACCTTAGATACTTTTTAGATCAAGGCAAAGCACCTAAAAAGGAAACTCCCCAAGGCTCTTACTTAGTACCAACTTCAAGAACACTATAAAAAGGGCAAAAGACCTATGAATTGTTATGAATGCTATGGGGAGAATGTTTGGAGAACATGTGACTGCAAGGTATTAGACTCACTCCTCTACTTTGAATGATGTGTTTGAATGATAACAAACTATAACAAAATCAAAAGAAGTTCTAATGTTTGTACTTTAGTATTTTTGGATGATTTGAACAGACCCAATGAATGTTAAAGGGCCAAAACAAGTTCAATAGGCATTGTGCAAATTCAACGGGCAATGAACATTTTGCAATGGGATTTGAAAAATATGTGTAAGTGCTAAAAGTCTTCTGAACTATCCAATGAGCGTTGGAAAACACACAACGAGCATTGAAAACTCAATAGATGTTGAACAGCTTGTAAAAGGCATTGGAAAAATGCTCAGATATAAGCTGTGCTTTTTGACCTTTGCTACGAGCGTTGAGATTTTGCAATAGACATTGAAGTTTTCCTCGCAATATATGTTGCATATTCGCAACAGACATTTGAAAAGTACCCGAAATTGTGCTACACTTTCTGGATCAGCCAACAGGGGTTGACAAACATGTAACGAGCATTGAGATGTCTTTAACGGGCATTGTGAATTGCTCAATAGGCATTGAAGCTTGTTTGCAAGATGTTGAAAAACAAGACACAAAGTTTAATCTTTTTAGAAATAAACAATAGGCAATATTTTTTTATCCAATAGGTGTGTAATCAAAGCCCCCAATGGGTTTTGAATGATGATCAATGGGTGTTGGAAGTAACCATTACAAGTTCGGCGAGGTTGATGAAGAACAATGGGTATTGTCTCTTATAACAACTAGTTTTAAGTTGTCAAACTTAATATCAACTATTCCAACAACTAGTTTTGGAGTTTGGCTATATAAGAAGCATTTTTTCAGATAAGAAAAAAGGTCAAACACTTTGGTGAACAAGTGAGAACATTTTTATAACTCTTTGTGCAAACCTTTTAAGTGGTGCTTATATTTTAGGTTAAGTGAGATTATTTTGTTACTTTTTTTTAGAGTAAGTTTTCTTTAGCACTAATAGTGCATTTGTTGTCTAATTGAAAGATATTTGTACCTTAGAAAATATAAGGGGTTGTGTTGGCTCTCTTGTTCCTTATATGAGAGAGTGATTATAAAGGTTGTCCTTAAGTCTGTAAAAAGGAAGATTCTTTCTGAGCCTGTAAAAGGGAAGGTTGTCATTGAGTATGTAAAAGGGAAAGTTTTTCTTGAGGCTGTAAAAGAGAAGGTTGTCCTTAAGCCTCGAAAAGGAAAAGGTTGTTCTTTAGCCCTCAAAAGGAATAGAAAAGCCTAAATGAAAACTTGGGGAGAGGAGTAAGCATGTTGTCGAACCATTATAAAATTTTTGTGTTGATTTGTGTGTATTGCTTTCGTAATATTTGGTTGTGTTTTAGAACCTAATTCACCCCCCTCTTAGGTCACTTCAGCTGCCATTCATTCCAATAATTGGTATCAAAGCCTAACCTCGTTTGAAACTTAAGTGCACAAAGGATACAGTCATGGCAACCATTAAGTCTTCTTCCTATGGAAGCTTTCTTAAAAATAGACTGACTCATACCAGAGGAAGCAATATGTCCATAGAGCTAAAAGATCACTGACAAGATAAAAGGAGGAGAAGGAGCTTAATGAATTCCACACCCATAAGTGATGATGAATTCTCTTGCAATAGAAAGATAAAGAAGAGGAAGGCAAAAAAGAAAACAAAAGTTGGATGTCTAATGGCCATAACAGGTGAATCGAATAAGGGATCTCCTAATGAGGTATATGAACTTGATGATGATATCAAAAACATGTTCATAGTAGAAAATCTAATTGAGGCCCTAAATCAACAAATAATGACTTAGGATAAATCTTTCTCTTGAAATAAGATTTTGAGAAATGACAATGAATTGTTGAAAAATTAGATTTCCTCCATTTCTAAAGTTAAAGATGAGCTTCTAAATGAAGTTGATTGTTTGAGAAAATAAAAAGAGGAATTCCTTTCAAAAGCATTTTTCTTAGATTCAAATGAAAGGGAATTTTTAAAAATGACAATTGATGCTTTGGAAAGGGAAAATGAAGAGTTAAATTCTGAAAATAAATTTTATGAAACTATTTCCAAACAAAATATAGTTTAAAAAAGGAAACTTCAAAAACTCTTTTTAAAATTTTACTAAATGAAAAGAAAAATTGAATTTATTTTTGGGCTCTCAAACAGATACTTGTGTGAAACATGGCATTAGATATAATCATGCCTTTTCCTCCACTTCTAAATGTGTATTTGTTAGAGCTTCACCTTCTAAAACACCTAGTGTCCAAGGTGTTGAATCATTTAGCTCTGCATGAAAGACAAATACTAATGCAAAGCGTAAGAGCATAATACTAGTACCTACATACACTAAAAAGCCTAGGCAAAAGACTAATCATGCTTATATGTATGCATCTCATAAGCTAAGAAAGCAAAAGTGCCAAACTCTACACTTAAAAGGAAAAATTACACATGATCGCACTTATTTTAGGGTGCATATACAAAAGACTCATATGCATGATCATAGTTGCTCTCACTTTCATAAGCCAAAAGCAAATTATGCCTTTATTTATGGAACTAGGCATGTCAAGAATGCAAAGCTTCCTTCATTTGTTGGGCATCTCATACTTATTTTACACAAGAGCTTAACAAAACATTTGTTTGGCAATGCTTTTAAAACATACTTTTGTTATGCTAAATTGAGAGATGAACATATTTATATTGCTAACCCCCATGGACCCAAAAGAAAATGGGTACCGAAGAAATTTTAATTTTGCAGGTTTGAAAGCTCCTTACCTTTTGCTCAAAATAGAGAATCAAATGGTGAGAGGAGCTAAAGTTTTTGAAAAAGATTTATATTTTAGAGAACACGACAATTGATATCAATTGGTATTATTAACTATAATGTATCTATGCCCCTATTTTGTTTTGTTTTGTTTAACATGCTTTTGCTAAGGGGGAGTTTGAATTTGCACCATTAATGGTATTAGTTGGCATTTTTTTTTTTTTTATTTTAGGAATCTCTAGTAACTATCCTTCCTTTTTTACTTTCCTCAATTTGTGAAGAAAACATGTAACCTTGAGTTATGTCAACTGAATTTGTATTTAAATATCTTGGGCAATATGTTAAAAGGAAGCATATAGATAGAGGAAGTTTTCATTCTCTGTTTGATTTGTATTTTTGGTACCATCATGTTTGCTTTATTTATTTTTAAGGAAGTTGGTCTAAATTTTAGGAAGAGAATGCTTATATGTTTGTAAAGAGGATACCATTTTTTTTTTTAAGGAGAGAATTTTTATATATCTTTTTGCATGATGACAAAAAGGAGGAGAAGTTTTGGATGATTTGATTGATTTGTTTGGCATCACTTATTTACAAAACATAACACTTAGTATCATCTATGTTTTTAACATCCAACATTTGGCATTTTATGTGGTGCATTTGGTATTAAGCTTTGTGTGAATATTTTGATTAGTATATTTGTAGTTTTGTGTATCAACAATTGGTATCTTTTGTGTGTTTAAGTTTTGTATTTTTAGTACCAAAGCATCTTGGTTTTGTCATCATTCAAAAAGGGGGAGATTGTTATGAATTGTTGGACTAGGTTGGTCAAACCTAAGTCATAAGCCTTTTTTGATCTTGACAATGGAGATTGATTAGTTCTAATGCTTTGTTTAAGTGTTGTTTTATAGTATATAAGTTAATCTCTCATTAGAAGTTGGATGGAAGGCTAAATCTCTAACTTTGAGGAAGACATCCAAATTCGCAGTCAAGAACCTATAATTTGTGACCACGACCTTGCATTAAAGATGGATGAAGTTAGGGTAAAAGAATTCATAGACACATTCATAGTTGCGAATCAGCCAAGGAAAGCTTGATTGACTTATAGAGGAATTCGCGATGGTGTTCGCGTCTAAAGTCGTGATCGCAAATTTCATAACAAATAGGAGGGAACTAAGTCTATAACCAAATCATGCCAAGTGTCCAAGACAACCATTGAAATATCAAACATCACAAGGGTGAAGCATCTGTTATGACTGCGACTTAAGAAAGTGTTGTCTTCTCACCAAACAGAAGAATTCACGGTCTCTATCGTGTCCAAAAAGGAATTAGATCGCGACTACAACTTTTGGTTGATTGGTCAAACATAATGGCTATATTTCTTGACTAACCAATAGGTGAAAGACACTTGGACTAACCATTAGACTTAAAATGGGATTCTCTACCATAAAATTTTGGACTTTCTAGCATAATTTGGAAAATCACGGCCACAAAATGCCAGTCACAACCGTGACTTATGTCTGACAGACATTTAATGCAAAATCTGCCTAGCTTCCTTTAGAGATTTAGGATAATTTGTGAGTAATATCTCTTTGGTGGATGTTGCTAATAAATACTCCACCAAACATATGTAAATGCAAGAGAATTTCATTTATTATAACTAAACTCTTGCAAATTTGCTACTCATTCTTCTAATTCTTATTGATTGTTTAGTGTTAGCATTAAACATCTTTGTGATTAGGTTGAGAGTGAGCCTAGCTTGCAAAACTCAGTATTAGGTTTAAATGTAAGCCTATCCAAAACACTTAAGTGAGGTTGTGTGTGAGCCCAAAAACATAAATTGTAAGGGTCGTGTGTGAGCCATAAAACACAAATTGTATAGGTTAGGTGTGAGCTTGGAAACACCATTTTAGTTGAGTGAAATATCCAATTGTGAAGAATTCGAGAGTAGATGTACAGTTTGTTAATACCCGAGCCACTATAAATATCTTATGCACTATTTCTCTACTCCTTATTCATCTAATCTCTTTACCCTTCCTTTAAAATTTTTAATCTCCCACCAATTCAACCCTTTTTCTTGGTGGACTAAGGCCAACAAATTGTAGTCTTACTTCAAAGCTTAATTGCGTGAGAAAAAATCATAGCACAATAAGGAATCCACACCTATCTCAAACCATATTTTGATGGAGCATATTATATTCATTAGAAGTATATAATGAAAATCTACTTAGATAGTGATGCGGTAGATCTTTGGGACATTATAGCTAAAGAGTGGGAGCCACCTACTAAGGTGTTGGATGAAAGTGAAGAATTGATCCCTAGAGAAGAGTAAGTTGAAGCTCATAAGAGGTCAAATGGAAGAAACAAGAGAGCTATGACAATCCTTCTAAGTTCTCTTTTAAGATAAGAAATTGAAAGGGTCCAATATTGTTTCACAGCTCATGAGATTTGGAAGGCATTGAAAAACTACCATTAAAGCACTACCTTAGTGAAATCTAGCCAACTTGAGATGTATATAATGGAATAAGAGTTGTTTATAATGAAGGAGGATGAAAACATCATGGATATGACAAATAGGCTTCTTACAATTGTCACTAACATGAAGAAGTTTGGAAGAATTCTCACCAATCATGAGATAAATTCAAAAATCCTTAAATCTTTACCTTTTGAAAAGTTTGGTGCTAGGGTTTATAGCATTCAAGAATCAAACCTGGAGATAGGAAAAGTGCCAACCATTGTTCTAATAGGCAAGCTTCTAACTCATGGGCTAGCCTTAAAGAAAGATGAATAAATGAATAAGATGAAAGGATAAGGAGGTAAAACAGAAAAACAAGAAAAAAGAACCTTGACTCTCAAATCTTCATCCAAGGAAAAGGTTGAAGTGGCCTTAACTGAAAAGGAAAGTGACAAAGAGGAGGAGGAGTTAGCCATACTTTCAAGAAGAACAAAGGAGCTAATTAGGAGAAGAAAAAAAAGAAGAAGCTTTAAGAAAGTAACTCCAAACCCCAAGGTATGATTGGGTGATGTACTATGCTATAAAAGTGAAAAATAAGGACAAATCAAGTATGATTGCCCCAAATTGAAGAAGAAGAAGAAAGAGGACAAGGAGAAGAGGAAAAGCTTCAAAACCACTTGGGATGACAACTTAAATGAAGAAGAAGAAGAAGAAGAGGAAGAAGTTGTTAACTTATGCTTCATGGCACAATATGACTTATTAAATGAGCTAAGAAGTTCTTCTCCCCATTCTTATGATTAATATTATGAGTTAAATGATATAGAGGATGAGCTTTTAGAAGCTCTCACTTTGAATTGTGACAAGCATAAGTCACAAATGAAATCTTACAAGAAGAAATCCTCCAAATTAGAGGATGAGCTTAAATCCTTGAATAGTATTGTAAGTGAATTAAGGACTTCAAATGAAGAACTCAAGAAATCTATTGAGAGCCATTCCAAGTCATCTTCATCCCTAAACTTCTTGAGAAAGGAAAATGAATCTTTGAAGGGTGAAGTAATATAATTTAGGAATTATATATCTAAGTTCCATAAGGGAAATGAAGCTAAACAAAAATGAATCTTTCAAAATCCCTATTCTTATTAAGAATCTTTCAAAATCCCCTTCAACCCTAACCTCATTGAGAAATGAAAGTGACTCCCTAAAGGGTGAAGTCATTGAGCTTAGAAACTTTATTTATAGGTTCCACAAGGGAAAGGAAGCTTTTGATACACTTATAATATCATAAAGACCTCATTTAGTTAGGCATGGTTTAGGCTTCAATGGAGTCTTCTCATCTACACCATTACCCATAACATTCATTAGAGCCTGAATACCTCAAACATCTAGTATTAAGGTAGTTAGAAGGAAAAGTGCTCAAAGCACTAAATGACCATTGCCTAAGGGCAAAGAAAAGGTGCAACAAGGCTTAAAGCCCACCCTTAAGAAGGCTAATCATGCATACATTTACAATAAAAAACATGTTCACCTAAACACACACAGAGAATTTACTTCTACACCTATTCATTCATGTTCATGCTCACCTTCACACCATGTTGGCATGAGAAAATCCCTCATTCATACTAAAGCCATGTTTAGGAGGAAGACTCATAAGTCTAGACTCCAATGCCATTATTACATAAGGTTTGGTCACATCAACATTCATTGTTTCATCATGAAGGCTCAACTCAAGTTAGAGGATCCTTCTAAGCCTAACCCCCTAGGACTCAAGTATGCTTGGGTACTCAAACAAAAATGATTTATTTGTGTTGTGTAGGATTGTTTGACAGGAAACAATGAAGCAAATGATTGGCATACAGATAATGGATGCTCAAAGCACATGATGGGTAACAAGAAGCTATTCATGGTCCTAAAAAAAAAGAAGGGTAGTAATGTCACATTTGGAAATAATGCCAAGGGTAAGGTAATTGCCATTGGCACCATTGGTAAAAATAGTTGTTCTCTTATTAATGACTTTTTACTTATGGATGGCTTACAACACAATTTGCTTAATGTAAGTTAATTATGTGATCAGGTTAATAAAGTCACCTTTAACCCTAGAGAATGCCGAGTTGCCACTTTGATAGATAAAAGGGTAGTTTTTAAGGGTGAAAGGAATGACAATACCTACCTAATTGACTTATTGACAATTTGGCTAACCAATCATTTAAGTTTCTTGTGTCTTTTAGTAATAAAGTTTGGCTTTGGCATAAGAGACTTGGACATGCTAGTATGAAGCTATTATAAAGCTTATCAAAATAAAAGCTAGTGGAAGGTCTTACCAAGTTAAAGTTCTATAGAGATAAGATATGCGGTCCATGCCAAATGGGAAAGCAACATCAATCTTCATTCAAAGCAAATAACATTGTAGGTATCTCTAGACCTCTTCAACTTATTAATAGCTACTAAGAGTGCTAGTTTAGGTGGAAAATATTATGCACTTATCTTAGTTAATGACTACTTTAGGTTTACTTAGGTATCTTTTCTAGCTCATAAGTATGATGCTTTTAATGCTTTTAAAAGTTTTGCAAAAAGAGTTGAAAATGAAAAAGGGTTACTTTATTTCTTCTATAAGAAGTGACCATGGAAAAGAATTTCAAAATGAATCTTTTGAATCTTATTACATAGAGATGAGATTTTTCATAACTTTTCAACTCTTAGCATACTACAACAAAATGATGTTATAGAGAGAAAAAATAGGACACTAGTAGAGATGGCTAGAACTATGCTTAATGAGTATTCATTGCTTAATTACTTTTGGGCTGAAGCTATCAATACTTCGTGTTATATTGCAAATTGAGTTTTCAAAAGACCCATTCTTAATAAAAACTTCTTATGAGCTTTGGAATGGTAGAAAACCTAAGTTATCATACCTAAGAGTATCTAGATGCAAATGCTTTATCTTGAATACCAAGGATAATCTTGAAATTTTTTATTCAAAAACAAATTAAGGCATCTTCTTAGGTTATTCCACCATTAGCAAAGCCTATAGGGTTTTAAATAAGAGTTCAATGGTTGTTGAAAAGTCAATGAATATTATTTTTGATTAATCTAGTAAGCTTGATCTTAGGAAAGGTTCTCTTATTGATGATATTGTAGGTGATTTTAAGAAATTAGAATTGGAGGCTACATCAAAAGGGTTGGATAAAGATCATGATGAAAGCAAATCATCAAGAAAAGATAAGGAACCTCAACATTAACAAGTGGAAACACCAAGCTAAGATCTTCTTAAAGATTGGAGATTCTCCAAGCATCATCCTAAAGGCCTAATCGTTGGTGATACATCCAATGGTGTAAGTACTAGATCTCAACTCAATACTTTAGATAATAATCTTGTTTTGTTTCTCAATTTGAGCAAAAATCTATTCATGAGGCTCCTGATGATGAGATTTGGGTGATTGCCATGCAAGAGGAACTCAACCAATTTAAGAGAAATAATGTGTGGGAACTTGTTCCTAGGCCTAAGGAACACCCTATTGTAGGTTACAAATGGGTGTTTAGGAATAAGTTAGATGAACAAGGATTCATCACTGGAAACAAGGTTAGATTGGTTACTAAGGGTTACAACCAAAAGGAAGGCATTGACTATGATGAAACATATGCCCTCGTAGAAAGATTAGAGGACATTAGGATTCTTTTAGCATATGCATGTCACATGAATTTCAAACTCTTTCAAATGGATGTTAAGAGTGCATTTTTAAATGGTGTCATTAAGAAGGAAGTTTATGTTGAACAACCTCTTGGTTTTGAATCTCATATCTTTCCTAATTATGTTTTTAAATTGAAGAGAGCCTTGTATGGATTGAAATAATCTCCAAGAACTTGGTATTAAAGACTTAGTTCTTTTCTTTTGCAAAATGATTTTGAAAAGGAAAAGGTTGACACAACTTTGTTTATTAAAAGGCATAATCATGATACACTAATAGTGCAAATATATATATTGATGATATCATCTTTGGTGCTATTAATGAATCTCTTTGTAAGGATTTTGCTAAGTGTATAACTAGGGAATTTGAAATGAGCATGATGGGAGAGCTCAAATTCTTCCTTGGCCTGCAAATCAAGCAAACCAAAGAAGGTCAACCAAGCCAAATATACAAAGGACATACATAAGAAATTTGGCATGAAAGGATGTAAAGTAGTAAAAACACCAATGAGTGCTGCCATCAAGTTAGACAACGATGAATTGGGTAAGTCAGTTGATGAGAAAAGACATCGAGGTATGATTAGTTATCTATTCTATCTGACCACACCTAGACCTGATATCATGTTTAGTGTATGCATGTGTGCTATATTTCAATCTTGCCCTAAAGAATCTCATTTCAATCCTGTTAAAAGGATTTTCAAATATTTACATGGCGCATTGTATTTAGGTTTATGGTATCCTAAAGATTCTTCATTTAGCCTTATAGGTTATTAGATGCAGATTATGCCGGTAGTCTTCTAGATAGAAAGAGCATTTTAGGAACTTGCCAATTGATAGGAGAATGCTTAGTTTCTTGGTTTAGTAAGAAGCAAGTTTTGGTTGCCTTATCCACCGTTGAAGTTGAATATGTAGCTACGGATTATTGTTGCACCCAAGTTCTTTGGATGAAACAACAATTAAAGGATTATGACAATGTTATTGATCACATTCCCATTAAATGTGACAATACTAGTGCAATAAATCTTTCAAAGAATCCCATACAACATTATAGGAGCAAATATATAGATACTAGACATCATTTTCTTAGAGATCATGTCCAAAATGGTGATGCAATGTTGGAATTTATAAACACTAACCATCAACTTATGGATATTTTCGCTAAATCTCTCAATGAAGAATGGAAAAACTTCATTAAGAGAGAGTTGAAAATGCTTGAGGGAAGCTCCCTGAACTAAAATTTGGATCTTATTAGAATACTCTTTATGTGATGCATTATTCTTTATTGATTAATTGCTATGTGTGATGTATGTATTGTTTATTTCTTTAGATGCCTTAATTTGGTGTATAATAATGTCTCTCTATGTCAATTTGCGTAAATTAAACATCAATACATTGAGTGGATCACAACTTAAAAGATCAAATCTTATCTTTTTTAAGTCATCTCTTTTGCCTTGTAATTCGTAGTCGTTACTCTTTGATTAACGGTTGCGATTTATAGGTACTTGTCAATTCGTATGCCAACCATCAATTTGTTATTGGTACTTTCATTCCTCATTGCGAATTTCTCCAAATTTCAAAAATTTTGCCCTTTGACCATGTCGATTCCCAAGAAATTTTTATCCGTTACTCAGATATTTCATAAGTAGCAGTCGCAACTTACAGTTCATATTTACGAATTTGAGTAACTGCCTTTCATTTAAATGATTTGATTGCTAGCCATTTGTAACCCTTCATTTAAAGCATTTCTGAACATTTGTGACCGTTTTCATACCCTTTCCTAGCCTATATAAACCCCTAGAATAATATCCCTACTCTCCTTTGCTAAAACACTTTAACCCTCTTTATTCTTATTCTCTAAATCCTCTTCAAATTCTCTTCTATCTATAATGGCCCCCATGAAAGCCTTAAGAGTAGAAAACGGAAAGGCAATAGCTCAGCCATTCGATCTTCCTGATCTAAACATGATGAAAGGGATCATGAAAGAGGAGAAGGATCGTTATAAGGCAAACTCCTCTAAGATAATCCAATTGAACAAAATCCTTTCACATTTCTCCTTGAGTCTCTTAAGATCCAGGATGAAATCCATGCGTATCTATCAAATTTGGAGTGGAACAAATTCATTTTTTGTGAAGAACCCAGATATGAGGAGATAATGTGAAAGTTTATGTGCACCATGACTTTGAGTCGAAGAGTGAAATCACGTGTAGAACAATATGGGTTTGTATTTCGAGCCTCTGAGGATCCATTTTACATTACCTTTGAGCAACTTTCAAATCTTTTTAACCTTCAAGTTGGAGACGATATTCTATTCATCATCACTACTCTTGATATTATCTACTTCGAGTTTTGGTTTGAAATTTCTATCGAGACTAAACACAACCCCAAGACCTCACTAGCTAAATACATTCATACCTTACCCTTTTAGCTACTCCATCATATCATCACCTTCTCAGTTAATGCAAGAGGTGATGGTAACAAGCAAGTATTCCAAAAAGATTTAGCTTGTCTCTTCTTTTTGACAAAGAACAAAACTATTCAAACTAGTTGCTACCTTGTGGATCAGTTGATCCACATGAGTACAAAACCCAAGAGTCAGTTTTTGCTTCCCTCACATGTTACTGCCATCTACCCTTATGTTGGTGCTCTTAATGAGGAAAATGAAAAATTATTCACTAAGAAGCTCTTATAATCATAAAACTTTCTAGACCTGCCCTACCTTATTAATGCAAAAGCCATACAGCCTGGTTCATACACCTATACATTGGGTGCATTTAGGGAAAAGAAGTTAGAGACTTCACAAGCATCAAAGAGGAAGAGGCTAGTTTTTGAAGAAGGGGCTCAATCCATTCCACCTCCCCAACCTAAACCCAAAGCCAAAATCTCTCTTGCCTCCATCAATAAGAAACTTAATAAGATGATGAGGATGATAAAGAGAAGATTTCTCTTACTCTCCTACCTCTATAATGATGGACATGTGGATTAGTCGTTAGACACAGAGCGGGGTTCTCTATCGCGATTTTAGACATCTCGGCGTAATCTGGAAAATCACAACTGCAAAATGCCAATAACGATCGCGACTTTTGTCTAACTAGTGTTTAATGGAAAATATGCCTACCTTCATTTAGAGATTTAGGGATAGTTTGTGAGTAACGTCTCTTTGGTGGATGTTTTCTATAAATACTCCACCAGACATATGTAAATGCAAGAGAATTTCATTTATTATAATTAAACTCTTGCAAATTTGCTACTCATTCTTCTAATTCTTATTGATTGTTTAGTGTTAGCATTAAATACCTTTGTGATTAGGTTGAGAGTTATCCTAACTTCCAAAACCTTGTATTAGGTTAAAGTGAGCCTGTCCAAAACACTTAAGTGAGGTTATGTGTGAGCCCAAAAACACAAATTATAAAGATTGTGTGTGAGCCATAAAACATAAATTGTACAAGTTAGGTGTGAGCTTTGAAACACCATTTTAGTTGAGTGAAATACCCAATTATGAAGAATTGAAGAGTGGACGTAGGGTTTGTTAACAACCAAACCACTATAAACATCTTATGTACTATTTCTCTACTCCCTCTTATTCATCTAATCTCTTTAGCCTTCCTCTAAAATTTTTAATCTCCCACCAATTCAACCCCTCTTCTTGGTGCACTAAGGCTAACATGACAGCTAGGGGGAGAATGTTTGGAGAACATATCACCTCAAGGCATTAGACTCACTCCTCTACTTTGAATGATAACAAAATTATAACAAAATCAAAAGAAGTTCTATTGTTTGTACTTTAGTGTTTTTAGATGATTTGATGGACTGACGGATGTTAAAGAGCCACAAAAATTTCAATAGACATTATGCAAATTCAATGGGGATTGAACATTTCACAACTGAAATTGAAAAACATGTGCAAGTGCCCACAGTCTTTTGGACCATCTAATGAGCATTGTAAAACTCACAATAGTTATTAAAAACTTTATAGATATTGAACAACTTAACAAAGTCATTAGACAAATGCTTATATATGAGTTGTGCTTTTTGTACTTTGCCACAATGTTGGGATTTCGTAACGGGCATTGAAGTTGTCCTCACAATAGACATTGCATATTTGCAACATGTGTTTAAAAAGTGTCTTAAATTATGCTACACTTTCTAGACCAACTAATAAGGGTTGACAAACATGCAACGAGCATTAAGATATCTCCAACGGGCATTGCGAATTGCTCATAGGACTTGAAGCTTGTTAACAAGATGTTGAAAATAGAGCACAAAGTTCAAGCTTTCTAGACATGAATAACAAACATTTTTCTTGCTCCAACAGGCATTTTAGTCAAATCCAATTGGCATTGAATGATGATCAACGAACGCTGGAAGTAACCGTTACAAATTCAATGGTAGTTGATGAAAAACAACAGGTGTTGTCTCCTTTAATGGCTAATTTTGCATAAAAGCTATCAAACTTAATATCAAATATTCCAATGGCTAGTTTTGGAGTTTGGCTATGTAAGGAGCATTTTTGAAGACTAGGAAAAAAGTTAAAAACTTTGGTGAACAAGTGTCAACATCTCTATAACTCTTTGTGCAAATGTTTTAAGTGTTGTTTGTATTTTGGGTAGAGTGAAATTACTTTGTTACTCCTTTTAAGAATGGGTTTTTTAAGCATTAATAGTGTATTTACTACCTAAAGAGACATATGTACCTTAGGAAATATAAAGGGTTGGGTTGACTCTCTTATTCCTTGTAAAAGAGAGTGATTGTAATGGTTATCCTTGAGCTTATAAAAGAGAAAGTTCTTCCTGAGCTTATAAAAGAGGAGGTTGTCCTTGATCATTGAAAGGGAAAAGTTATTCCTAAGCTTACAAAAGGAATAGAAAGGCCTAAGTGAAAACTTGAAGAGTGGAGTAGGTGCGTTGTCAAACCATTATAAAATATTTGCTTTGATTTATGTGCATTGCTTTCGCAATATTTGGTTGTTTTTTTTATTTTTGTTTACAACCCAATTCACCCCTTATTGGGTTGCCTCATCTACCATTCATTCCAACATGAATTTGTATCATTCAAGAGGGGCCAAAAGGATTTAACTATCATCTAAATAGGATATACATCCATAAAACAATCACCCAAAAAGCTAAGAAATCAATTAAAAAAAGAGGCGCCATCAAGTAAGGGCTAAGGAGCAAAGGGGAGGAAGAGTACAATCATTTAATAGCTTAAAGAATACAAAAATATGGCTTTAAATATAATTAGTTTGATTTTTTTTCTTCTCTCTCTTCCATTATGAACTAATTTTCTTTAAGCTAGCATTTAAAATGGATCTTTTTTAACTTTTTTAGTTTTTTAGTCTAAGTTATTTTGATTTTATTCATCATTATATTAATAATCATTGTGAGATTAAAAGACCCTTAATCATATTGAGTTTTATGAATTGATTATTGAGAAATGTTTATTTTATGAAATAGACCTTCAATGATTTTCTTAATCTATTATGTGTTGCGAGACCTTAATAGTTTGTTACCATCATTAGGATCTTGCATTATTTGATAACAACATGATGTTTAACTGTTATGTCGAGAGACTTTTAATTTATCATGTTTTTATATGTTAATTGATACTCAAGAGAGATTAATTAATCACTAAAGTGATTTGATAGTACTACTAGAATGAATTAATTGAATGAAATATTAAAAGTGATAAGTGGTTAACAAGTGAAGTTTAACCCTTAACTAGCTTCTTCTATTGATTGTTTTCTTTGTGATTATTTTATTTATAAATGGTTATCATTTTTAGTTTAAACCTTCTTATACTTTGGATTTTTAGATAATACAAGGAATAAGATGCTTAGTACTTATTGTGCAATCCTTGTGGGAATGATATCCATATTCTTATACACTATATTACCTATGACCTTTGCATTTACAGTTACACTTGGCACACACCCATCATCAATAGAAAAGGAAGGGGATTTCACCTTTTTACCATTTGTTACTTATAACTTATGCAATGCCTTCTAATGTTTAATGTATAATGAG
Organism: Omphalea diandra; assembly: GCA_949677035.1. Classification (NCBI taxonomy): domain Eukaryota; kingdom Viridiplantae; phylum Streptophyta; class Magnoliopsida; order Malpighiales; family Euphorbiaceae; genus Omphalea; species Omphalea diandra. The sequence continues at coordinate 5,453 of CATIWR010228930.1, read as the reverse complement.
TTGTGTATGATGTGAGCACATAAGCATGTTGCCCTAATGGAGAATGACACTTTGGGGTGTGTGAAAGTTAGAGGACAAACGGTACAAATTTATAAGAATGATGGATATCCATGCCATTTAGTAAAGTAAAACATATATTATGGATAATGAATGAAAAAACATATGAATCATGAGGTCTTACTTGTCCTAAGTAATAAGCATTATATATATAGGAAGAATACACATTCATTCAAAAAAGTGCAATGAGAGGGTAAATATTCAATCATAAGGAATGGACTTTAAACATAAGTCAAAAGATAAACAATGGTCATGAGGTTATTATTAGTTGTTATAACCTACCCCAATCACTCCCTTTACAAGCTTAAATAACAAAGGAGTAAGCATGAAAACAAAAGGTCAAAAGTTGAAGCTTACTTATTGTGAGCAATGCTATGAGCAGTAATAGTGGTTTGTATGGACCAAGTAGTGGTATGTATGAATCGCAAAGATATTTGTACAAACAACTTAGAGTCTATATAGACCTTTAGACTTGTTATTGGTTCAAAAACTTAATAAAAAACCTAAATGAAAGGGAAAATAAATAAGGAAAATGAAGGCCTTTAAATGGCCTAGGTTTATCTTTTGGCTTTAGAAGTATATTTTATGGTGGGTTTCTTTCCAAAAGAGTGGTGATTTCAATGTACAAGGAAAGGCCTTACTTAGTATTTAAACCTTTATAATGTTTTTTGGTCTTTTGATTTTCTATGTGTTTGTTAGGGCTTTGAATTTTCAATTTGATAGAATTTTTCTAAGGAAAAATTGTCCTCCTCCATTCTTTTGAGGGAGGGATATTTATAGAGATGGAAAGAGGTGTACTTGTGTTGTGTGCATAGGTTGCACTCAATCCTCCTTTTCACCTTTTGAATGGGTGAGATCAATGAATATTATAGAATTACGATTTCAAGTTGTCTGTAGCTAAGTAGTTATTTGTATTATCAATTATTTAGTTATACAACTAAGTGGGGAGGAGAGGACACAATTCTAGAAAGTTCTCTCCCTTTTGAATTTTTATGAGATGGTTGCACAACCATATAAGTTGGTGATACAATCATCTACTTAGTTATACAACCATCTTCTAAAAATCCAAAAAGGGTAAGCTTAGGCTTAGGTGTTTGAGAAGAATGACTGATTCAAGGTGTTCCAAGCTTTGCTCCTCTTTGGACATTGTTAAACTAATATGGTTTTTCAATATAAAGCTTGTATTTTGGTAATCTAAAAATCTAGTGCTCATATAATTCTAATTAAATTGATGCTATTAATCTTAATAAATTAATATAATTTACTTAAAATTATAATCATAATTATTCTTAATAAATTAATATAATTCATGTAATTAATCCTATTAAATATAATCTAATTCTACAATCTAAATTAATCCCAATAAATTAATATCCATTCAAGAAATAAAAAAGGAAACTCACTTAAAAAGAAGGAGAAATGAGAAGGAGGAAGTCATCGAAAGGAGGATGCAAAGAGGAGAATGTTGATGGGGAGGAGGAGATTGTTCATGTAAAGAGGAAATAGATGTGGCAATGAAAGAGGAGGAAAAAGTGATGGCAATGATAAGGAGGAAGTAATAGAGGGAGGAAAAAGTAGTGGAAGGGAGAGGCCAAAAAGAAGGAGGATGCAAGGAGCATAATGTTGATGAGAAGGAGGAGGTTGTCCCTCACATAAAGAGAGAGAAAAAAAAAAAGGCGGAGACAATGGAAGAGGATGAGAAGGTGATGGCAACAATAAGGAGAAGGCAATGGAGGGAAAAAAAAAGATGGTGGCAACAATGAATTGACAACACTGATTAGAAAGAGAAAAGAAAAGAAAGAGAATGAGAATGAAGGAAGATTATTCAATTTTATGGTTTAAATAAGTGAAGAATTGAAAGGTCCAAACCTGGTTTTAGGAATTTTCAATAATTAGAGTTATTTTAAGTATGTTTTCCCTATTTTTATTTATATAATTATGAATTTTAATAATTTAATGATGATTACATAAAATTTGATGTGTTTAAGGAGATTACTTAATGAATATATGAATATTTTAAAGAGAAATAATTTCATATTAATGAAATTATTATTTTAATTATGATTATAATATTTATTATGAATTAAGTTTAAAGATTTATATTTAATGAATAATTTATATTTAAGAAATTAAATTTAAATGAACATATGATGATATTTAATATTTTAAGATGAGTTTATGCAAAAAAAAAAAATCTAATAATTTAAGAAATCAAAGATATGTTAATTATTTAAGTGTGAATTTAATTAAAATTTAAGAAATTTATGAAATTTTATTTAAGTTAATATAGATATATAATTTAAAAAATATTAAGGTTAATTATGGTATGTGAATAAATTATGTTAGTAGTAGCAACATTCCAATTTCCATATGAGAGCCAAAAATTGCAGTGGAAAACCCTGTTTGTGTCTAACGGCTAGTCCACGTGTCAGCTCCTCATTAGTCCATCAGGAAAATATAGTCATTGCTTTCTAACTGCCTATAAACTTCATGGTAACGATCATTCCTTGTACAAGGCGCGACCTAGGATGCAAATTCTTCTATTTGAAGGAGTATTTTCATCTTCATGAATCATGGACGCTACCTACAATGTCGCCCTCATGAATTTTGTTCTTTAACGGATACTTGGGACACTTGGCACATTGTGGTTATGGACTTGGTTGCCTTTTCAGTCACTATGAAATTCGCAGTCGCGACTAAGACGCGATAGTGACCTCGAATTCATCTATGACTTTAACACTCGCATCTTTGGATGAGTCGCGACAGAGATGATGCTTGCGAATTCATCTAGCCTAGTTTCACCCTATTCTTGAGATATGTCGCGATCACAAATTAGAAGTTACTAACCGCGAATTTGGATGAACTTTACTTTCTTGAACATTATGAACTCCATCCAACTTACATTTAAAAATCTAACTTAATTCTGCAAAATAACACTTAATGGAAACATTAGGATTGATCAATCTCCTTTGTCAAGATCAAAAGAGATCCAAGACCTAGGATTAACTATCCTAGTCTAACAATCTCCCCTTTTTTTTATTTTGACAACTTAGATTGATCTTAAGGGAAAATAATACATGAATGTGAAGTTGGAGTGGTGATATGATTCAATAAATGCTTATGGATTTATATAAAATTTTCTAAGTATCACATTCAATCAATCAAAGTGAGATTTCTAAAAAAAATCCTAAGTATGATAATTATGATGCTCCCTCTCAAATTATGCTATTATTTGCAAGTTATTTTCTTTCCCCTTTAGACTTAAATTCTTTCTTCTTTCTATCTCTCCCCCTTTGGCAAGATCAAAAAGAGGGTGCATAAGGGAAAAGAAAACATGCATAACAAATAGATAAGTGTTCATAAGGAGCAAAAATTAATAAGAATGCAATAATAAAAGTAAATTCCATAAATCACATAAGACAAGGAATTTCAAAGAAACATTTCTTATTCAATTATAAACAAGTTGTGGGATTATAAATTTTTTCATTTGAAAACAAAAAGAAAGTACAAGGAATTCCTATTCTAGAAAGTTGGAGAGTCATCATCATCTCTAGAAGTTTCTTCTTGCTCTTCATTATTGTCACCTTCTGCTTCATCTCCATCCTTAACTTCTTTATTGCCTTCTTCTTCTTGAGTATCTTCAAATTCAGTTTAGTCCGGAAGATGGCAAGGAGGAATACCTAACTTTTCTTGCAAATCCACTGTGTCACTATAAAGATGTGAGAGAAATAGGAATCGCCTCTTCATCATTCTCATAATCTTAGCTAATTTTCTGTTAATGGTGGAAAGAGACAGTTTGGATTTGGGTTTTGGTTGAGGAGGGGGGACTGATAGGGCTCCTTCTTCAATGATGAGCCTAATCCTCTTGAAGGCTTGAGAGGATTCCATTTTCTTAGCCCCAAAAACACCCAGTGTATAGGCATATGTGTCCGGGTGTATGGCTTTGGCATTGATGAGGTAGGTGAGGTCAAGAAAGTTCTGAGAAGGGAGGAGTTTCTTGGTGAGGAATTTTTCATTTTCCTCATCAAGTGCCCTTACGAAGTGATAGATGGCTGTTATATGTGACGACAGAAAGAATTGGCTTTTGGGTTTGATACTTTTGTGGATCAATTGATCCACAAGATACCTGCCAGTTTGAATAGGTTTGTTTTTGACAAATTTTTCAGATACTTTCTCATTACCATCACCTCTAGCATTTATGAAAAAAGTGATGATACGATGAAGTATCCAAAGAGGTAGGGTTTTAATGTGTTTGGCTAAGGAAGTTATGGGGGTTGTATTTAGTTTCAATGAAAATTTTCAATCAGAATTCAGAATATATGACATCAAGAGCAAAGATAATAAAAGGAATGTTTTCTCTGACTTAAACATTGAAAAGGGAGGAAAATTGTTCAAAGGTAATGAAAAATGGGTCACTAAAAGCCCAAAATACTAACCCGTATTGCCCCATTCGAGAATCAACTTTGTGACTCAATTGAACTGTGCATATGAATTCCCTCATAACTTCTTCATAACCGGGTTCATCCCAAAAGATGAACTCATTCTAGCCCAAGTTGGAAAGGAATGCTCAAATCTCTGTATTGATGCCTAGAGTCTCCAACATAAAAGTAGAAGGTATTTTGTTGGGGAGGATGATCTTTGAAGAATTTGACTTAGAGCGTTCTTTCTCCTCCTTTGTGATGCCTTTCATTAGATGGAGTGCAGGGGGTGTAGATGGCTGAGCCACAACCTTGGCCTTATCTGTTATTGAGATCATCTTGGGAGCCATTGCAGAAAATGGAGAGAATTTGAGAGTTTATAGAGTATTGGAAGGATAAGAGTTTTAGAGTAGGATGAAGTGATGAGAATCACTGTTTAGAGGGTTTATATAGCCATTGAAAGGGTGTGTAAATGGCTAGAAACGACTAGAATTAGATTTATGAAGAGTTGAAAATGGTTGGCAATCAAATCACTTAATGACTTGGTAGTTACTCAAATTTGTGTCCGTGAATTCATGGATCGCGATTACGATTTCTGGAAAATGTGACTAACAGATAAAAATTCCTCAAGAATACATGGTACAACTGTAAAAAATTTAAATTCTTGACCAAAATTTATGGTGGAGCTTGATTCTCGCGATCGTGATTTGATGTTTGATAGCCGAATGACTAGGACTTATAATTCGCGACCGTGAGTAGAAGATAACGACTGTGAATTATGAGTTAACAAGGATAATAATGAAAAAATAAGTTTTTGAAAAAATCAAAATTGTGATCTGTTGAACTAGGATAATCAATCCTAGGTTTAAAACCTCTTTTGATCTTGACAAATTAGATTGATCATCACTAATGTTTCAAATAAGTGTTGTTATTGCAGAATTGAATCATTCCCTCAAGAAGAAATAAAAAAGTTGATGA
>CATIWR010228880.1:0-29348 GCA_949677035.1 Omphalea diandra | reverse complement strand
CAAACACAAAAAATCAAACAACTGAAATAAAAATTGAAACCCACAAAGCTCTTTTCCTCGGTAACTTCTTTTTGCTTTTCATTTGTTTTTAATAAAAAAAGATTTTGAATAGAAATTTTACAATTTTGAATGAGGAAGGAAGCTTTTATAGAAAAAAAAAATTAGACAAAATGTGCTGTCAAGAAAAAAAAGCAAATTAGATCACGTGTGACTAAATAAAGACTAACTAAAATGCAAAACAAAAACTGTGTACCGACCCAAAAATCACAAAACATTCTGAACATGAATCCAAGATATAAACTACTGTTTCAAAAGTGGGAAGACAACCTCGAACACAAAAAATGGACCAATTGAAACCCACAAAGCACTTTTCCCAGTAACTGCTTTTTGCTTTTCATTTGTTTTTCTTTTGAGTGAAGGAGGCTACAGAGTTGAGCCTAAACACATTGAGCCTAGCCCATCTACAGCGTGCCAACCCAACACCGGTCCCTAGGGCAAAGCCACTAAAATCTGCGCAACAGACCAAAACTTTTCAATTTTTTTCCACAAGTACTATAAAATAATAATAAAAAAATCAAGCTCCAAAAGAAGCTTTAAAGGACATATATATAGCTATTAACGGGAAAAAAAATTAGGTCCCATAGAAAAGCCCCAAAAGAGCTCAAAAATTTTTTTTTTTTCTCTTTTAACTATTGAAAGAAAAATTTTGAACCCTTAAAAAAGGAGAAATTCTTGAACTGGCTTTACCATATTAGATGGTGAATATTTAGAAAAAAATTTATAATACATTTTCAATATAGAATTATGAAAAATTATAAAGTACCATTGATAAAATAAAAAATTATATAAATATATTTTTTTTCTAATTGACTAATTCATTATCTCATATGGTAAATTTAACTCATTAAAAATTTAAAATAATATCCAAAAATTTTTTTTTATAAAAATTGAACTATTCTTCGCTCAAGGAAAATAAGACAATAGTAACATAGAAATGATAATTTCTAATTCGACTCAAATCTGCTAAAAAAATGGCCTAAACTGGAAAAAAAAAAAAAAAAAAACAAAATCAAGACTATTCAAAAATTTTTTAGGTAAAATCAAATCCAAGTCCAACCAACATATTAATCAGAATTGATAGAATCTCAACTCAACTTGTACATCGACCCAAATGATCCAATTTAAATTATTTAAAATATTTAAAATTTATATAGAAATAAAGATATTTCTTTATTTTCAATTATTTATAAACTTAATTTAATGGCTTATTTTTATTATATATAATTATTTACTTAAAAATCATATACCTGAAATATTATTTTCAAAAATAAACTAAAAATTCAATCCGAATTTTTTTTATGCAAATTTGATGAACAATCCGAATCCATTTGAAATTTGGGCGATGACACGATTTGAAAACAACATGATTCCCAAACAAAACCCTAGATACTAGGGTGAGCACAATTTAGTCCAAATCCAAGATTTATAAATGTTTGAGATCAGACCAAGAGTTTAGAAATTTTAAAAATTAAGCACTAATATCATCTCTAATTTTTTGTTTGATTCGATTTAATTTCATACAAATTTAGGATTGTTCAATTCAATTATTTTAAGACAATTAAATTTTATTTAGTATCTATCGAGTATTCAGTTATTTTAATTATTAAAATTAAACTTTTATTTTTAATTTTTATGAACCAAAATAACATAAATTTTATATTGTTCACTTTTAATCATTCAAGAATGAAAATAGATAAGCGACAATTTATAAATACATATTAAATATTAAATTAAAATTATTTTTAATATTCACCACTAATTTATAATTAATAATTAATAAATGTCTCATCTCGACTATGACCGATAATTTTTAACAAAATCCGATTAAATGACATGACACTATACATAATTAAATGGATTAGAATTTGATAGAAATAAATTTGAATCATAAACGAATTAGTAAAAAATGAATTTAAACGAGTTAATTGGCTTAACCCGCAATAAACACAATTATATAATCATATTAATGGATTAACATATAATATACTATACTCATATATATGTTTAAACATGATTTAAGTAAATATATTTATATATAAGAAAATATCTTTGAATCCAACCTTATATTTACTTAGAATTTCAATTTTTACTCTTTCTTTTCTCAAGAAGGCCTAGATGAAAAATAAAATTTTGAACTGCATAGGAAAGTTCAAGGATAAATATTTTGCACTAGGAAAGCACTGTACAATTAGGCTAATGAGTCACTAAGCTCTTAAAACAGTGACGCTGCACGACGTAATCTAAATACACAAGCATACATGCAAATCACTTGGATACAAAACCCAGAACCTGAGTTATTAAACCAAGTGACGGTTCATAGTTTTGGCGTGAGACAAATATGTATGAATACAGCTTTGCAAATAAATAGTTATGACATTTAAAACCAAGTAAAGGTTCATAGTTTTGGCGTGAGACAAATATGTATGAATACAGCTTTGCAAATAAATAGTTATGACATTTAATTTATTAGCTGATGAAACACTAGATGCAAGAAGTCATTTCTCCCATTAGAATGTACACACTACTGTGTTCCTATTGGACAAATCCCACAAAAAACGGAGTCAAACCCATTAAGCCATTAGAAGGATACGAGGTGGGCTAAGGTTCTTACTGAGCATGATGAGGGGTTAAAAAAGGGTCTCCAACAAGAGCCATGGGTATATCACCCAATCGAATAAAAACATCAAGGGAAATGCTAACAGTGATGTCCTGTTGATGTTGCAAATACTAGTTGAACACTGAAAAAGAAGCCAATCTGAATAAGAAACCAGAATATGTTTGTCAAGACTAACATAAATCAACAAAAATTGCTGGGCTAAAACCTTATGCTGTTTGTGGCCGTTACAGCAGCAAATCTTTAATCTCTTTAGCATATCCATGACTGAGATGAGACTAATGAAAGCAAACCAATAATAAGATAAGGGTAGAAAATGTATTGCATGACCGATAGACGCTTGGTTTAACAGCTTCTGCCATCACAAGACTTTTCATCACTTTTTGAATCAAAATCAAGATCCTAAACACTCAAAAACAAGTATACAGATGTCCATGGATGAACATATGAGAGAGAATAGTCTTGCTTTAAGTCCATCAGACAAGAGAGTGAGATAAAAAGTTGAGAACATCAACTAAAGGTAAGACATGAATTATCTATATTTTGCTTTGTTGCCATCACTAGGCGACCAAGATAAAAAGACAATAACAAGGAAGAAAAATGCAATGTAACTCATCTTATAGAATATCTCATCCTAGGAAACGAAAGGGTAAGGGACAGAGTAATCATCCAAAATCACGTATCTCATTTTAGCAAGAAAATAAGAAAAATCTAGCACAAGAGGAACCTCTTCACTATATAATATAGATGCACAAAACAGTTAAAAAAAAAAAAAATCATGATGCTCTTTTATCTCTGTACACAAGCATATTAAATACCGACATCAATGTCATTCAAAACAGCGTGTCTCAATAGCTACTTTGGATTTGAAACACAATATTCAGCCTTCATATATATTGTCATGTGCCATCAAACATTGAATAAAAGTCTAACCTTGTTTTCCTCAAATTTTTCCATCTAACAGCAGTGACTTACTTTGTACACAAATCTTCCCATCCCAAAAGCCATTCTTTCAACTAAACCATCTGTATTTCCAACTTTCAGGTAATGCAGCAGGATGTGCTAATAAGAATAGAATCTAAAACTATCATTTACAATTAAACAACCATTAAGATTTCCAACCACATTTTCAATGTTTCCTTCATCACAAGATACCATCATGTATAACATCTTCATCAACAAAAAAAAAAAAAAAAAAGTATGCTATCTACAAAAATGATGCAGGTCATTGACTAACACATGTTCACCTCCATGCTTGCCCTCCCCTACAAACACCACCCCCCCCCTCCTCTCCTTCTCTTTTCCTTTTTCTCTTGCCCTTTCTTCCCTTTCTCTTTCCTTTTCCTTATATGTACATGTTCATTTCTTTGGCTGAGCAGAAATATTAGTATTCTAGAATGCCAGCCCATAAGCTTTTAAGAGTTTAGACATTAGAGAAAAGCAAGGTACATTCAAATCAGATAGTGGGCTAAATAATAAGCTAGGGATGTAACAATATGATGGGAGAAAAAGTTTAGATGTTAGAGAAAAGCAAGGTACATTCACATCAGATAGTGGGCTAAATAATACGCACATTGACATTGACATTAGAATAGACAAAGAGAAGATGCTATTTCCTCTCTCGCCTTTCTCTTTTGAAATTTAAGCCTTTAATGATTATTTCTGTTATTAACTATACAAAATAATGCTGTTAACTGTAAGTACATGCTTTATGTGCTGAGCATAGATTTAAAATGGCCAAGAGGTTACTAATCAAATACAGATTGAGCTTTGGGGGGCCAAAAAGAATGCACAACAAAATTTTACCTTGATTACAGTGGCCCAGAAATCTCTTTTACTGTTCCTCAAAAGTTTGAAAGAATGAACAAATGCAATATATTTTGCGAAAGAATTATTTGGAACACTTGATACATTTGAATTTCAAGTGTATACCTGATATCAATCATTGCAGCATATTCAACCTCTGAAGTAGATAAAACTGAACAGAAGGATCTAAATTTACCAGTCGCTCCCAGTTATTAACTAAGAAATCCTTCAATCACTGTATTGATGACTCTATCCCAATATCCAACTGTGGCATGAAATTCAAAAACAAGGTTACTAGAATTGAAAATCATGCATGTACACATTAGGAGAAAAATGAAATGAAAGGAAGAAATTCTTACTTGATGCATCATGCTAGTGAATGTACCTAGTGGGGCCTAAGTATTTCAAGAAAGCCGCTTTCTCACTAACACCGAGAAAAGAAACCCCTGAGAAACGCATAATCAAGTGTTTGCATTAACAGTCCTATCACGACCCTGAATTAAACTCTCAATGTGCTGAACGGCCTCCATTTTGTAGTTTTTGTCTAGTTGCTTGAAGAGTGCACTGTGCGTACAAGAATCTGGCTGGATGTTGCGGTCTAACATTTCTTCATATAATCTGAATGCCTCCTGCCAATTTCCCATGTTGCAGTTCTCATTTATTAATATAGTGTAGGTATACTTATTAGGAAAAATTTCTTTTTCTTCCATCTTTGAGAAAACCTTATAAGCCTGATCCATTCTCCCCACTTTGCAATAACCATTTATCAGGGCATTATAGGTAATAACATTTGGCATAACACCTTTCTCTTGCATCTCTGAGAAATACGCATTTGCCAGCTCCAGCTTCCCATTTACTGCATGTGCATGAATCAATATGGTGTATGTGACTACTGTAGGTGTTTGGCCTTTGCTCAGCATCTCATAGAATAACTCTCTGCCTTCCTGGAGATGCCCATTCTCCAAGTGAGCATGCATGATGGTAGTGTATGTTACATGATCAGGAACAAGACCATCACAGATCATCTTCTGCAACAACTGACTCGCTTCTTCCAAATTGTTCAATTTACAAAGCCCATGCAGAAAGACATTATAGGTGATGACATCTGGAGGAAAACCTTTTGCTACCATTTCTTCTTGCAACTTAAATGCATTGGCAGTATTGCCAAGCTTCAATTCACCCATTATTCGAGTTGTATATGCAAATCGGTCTGGTGCCAAACCAACATGCAACATCTCATCAAAAAATCCCTTAGCCATCGGCATATTTCCCCACTTGCAAGAACCACTTATTAGAATTGTATAGGTAACAACATCAGGAAGAATCCCATGATTGATCATTTCTTCTTTGAGCTTCTGTGAACCCTCCAAATCCCCTAATCTGCAAAGGCCATCTATTAGAGTATTATAACTGACAACAGTAGGATTAAGGTTCTGACATCTTAACTCATCCAACAAAATTTCAGCCTCACTTATGTTCCCCACCCTACAATACCCATAAATTAAAGTATTATATGAAACTACATCTGGCATCATATTCTTCTTTAACATATGTGACAACTGCTGCCTAGCGTCATTCATTTTTGCCCTCATACAAAGACCATACATAATTGTGTTATAAGTTGCCACTGTAAGAGACACTCCTCGAATTACCATCTCCGCCTCAAGGGCTAATGCCTCCATAAGCAACCCCTTTTTGCAATAGCCACAAATCAATGGGTTATACGTGTATGCTGAAACTCTCAATCTCGCTTTCAACATCTCCTCAATCAATCCCTTAGCCTGCTGTAGTTCCCCTTTCTTTGACAACCCATTTACCAAGACATTATATGTCACATCATTCGGATTACATCCTCTCTTTTGCATCTCTGATAAAAGGTCTAGTGCTTGCTGTACTTCTCCTTCCTTACAGAAGGAATCCAACATGGTATTATATGTAATAATAGTCGGCTCAATGCCATACTCACCCATCATTCTATAAACTTCCCTCGCTTTAGAGACTAGTTTTCTATCTCTAAGTATCCTAAGAATCCTATTACAATTCTTGACATCCGGTAACAACCCATTTCTCAGCATCTTATCAAAAACCTGCAAACACTGATCAACCATGGATTTCTTCGTGTAAACCCACAGCAAAAGATCAAGAAGCTTAGCTGAGACTTCAGAGTTCACATGTCCACTAATCAAAACATCAACAATCCCATACATTCGCACACTAATAACTCTCTCCATCACCCAATACGCAGATTTCATCAAACAGTTATCCACCAGAATCTCAAGCATCACACAAAACGCAAACTCGGAACTCCTAAACCCTGGTTGAGTCAGAACCCATTTAAAAAACCTTAAGGCAATTGCAGGTTTCTCTCTAATCATGTAAAGCACTCGAATAAGCAACTCGGGGTCACAAATTACAGCATCAAACTTAGCAGAAACCCATTTTTTATTGCAAAACGCCCAGGGTTTATCCCTAATAGTGTTAAAGATGAGATCTTTATAATGAATTTCAACAAGAGATGCAGTATCTCTGGAGGTAAATGAAGGGCAGCTATGGAGAAACGAACACAAGGGAAATAAAAAACGTACCTTTATAAAACAGGTGTAAGAGAAAGATAAAGCTTTTGAAGATCTTAAGCAGAGGGTCATTGATTAGAGAAGCTAAAGCTTGATGGGGTTTTTGTAGCATTTGGAATACAACAAATAGAAGCTGTCACATGAGACATGAGGGTCTTGGGTTTTGAGGGAGTGACATGGGTCGTGGTAGTGGTGGCGCCGAACCTTGAATTGGCTGCTGTTAAGAGCTCGCCGCCGTCGTTAAGTTTGTCACAGACATAGTGAAAAATATATATATTGGGAAGAAAAGATTGCAGAATCAGGAGGCGCGGTCCTTAGACTATGGATTCGAACCCGGGCTTTCAAATTTGGGTTCGGGGCTAATTGAAAGGTTTCTCATTCATACAAAAGGATCGGATCCGACCACGTTTCATTAGTTTTGTCCAGCAGACGGTCGACTGTTCTCCTCCTAACCGGCTCGAACCCTTGGCTTTGTGAATTTGACAAGCACGCCAAGCCCATCACTCTGTGAGGAGAGCCGGTCAGACGGTCGACTTCTAGATCTATTAATTTAGTAAGTGTTAATCCATCGATTGATAAATTGAGAATCAAATAGTGATTTTATTTAATTAAATATTAAAAATCACTTTTTAAAAAATTGATCAAAATTAGAAAAAATAAGTCAAACTCGAGAAGAACACTCAAAATCCAAATGGATCAAATTGGTTCAATTTCAAATTATGTTATTTTTGTGAACAAATTTAAAATTTTTTAAAAGTACACTATTTTACTCAAAATTTAAATTTTAAAAATAATTTTCACTATTTTATCATATATATATATATATATATATATATATTTTAAAGTATTATTTATATTTTTTTCAAAAAAGTGAAAAAAACACTTTAATAAATTGGACTAATCGAACTGACAGAACCAAAAATCGATCAGCTGATTGGTTTGATCTTCGATCCAATTTTAAAAACATTGTAATTTAGACTACGGTTAGATCTATTTTATTCTTGTTCAAATTTTGTGCCATATAAATACACAAGATGATGAGATAAAATAGTAATATTTCACGTCATATATTTTTTTTTATAATATACTCATAATATGAAAGTTGTAATCCAAAATGAATAGTAAAACAACTCTTTTTGGACTGATCAAGTGAATACTTAAGCATCTCAAGTGGCGCTCTGACTTATTAATAGAGCTAGCAATCAAAACCACAACACAAAATGAATATAAGCTGACAATCAAATTGCTCTTTGGCAGTAGGGGAAAGCAAGAGCGGGAACCTTAAGATATGCAAGTGATCTATCCTTCATTATTGCTAAAATTACATAATATGAAATTTGTAACCCAAAATGAACACTGAAGCAACTCTTTTTGGTTTTGACATCGAAAAAATGAATTAATCTTATATATATAAATTATATATATAAATACAAATTCTATATCTATATTATATATATAGGAATAGAATATAAATTCTAATTATATTATTCTATTATTATATTATAATATTAATTTATTAATTTAATATAATATTAATTTATTATATTATAATTTTTATAATATTAATATAAATTATTATAATATAATATAGAATATAAATTATATAATATAATATAAATATAGAATATAAAATAGATTCTATTAATAATATAAATATAGAATAATAGAAAATGGTTTCACTTAATCAAATTGGTCATTCTCACTTATTAACAGAAGCTGACAATCAAAACTACAACACAAATGAATAGGAGTTGACAATCAAACTGCTCTCACTTATTAACAACAGCTAGCAATATTAACAAGAGCTAACAATAGTGGAAAGTAAGTATAAGACCCAAAACTTAGTTCATAGGGTTTCTCATAAATGAGGACTCACTTCTCTTAAGTGATGAGCATGAGAAAGCTAAATTTGATGAAATAGTGAGGATTTTAATGTTATAATGATGATTAATTAGGATATGATATGAGTTAAAAAAAAATGACTAAAAGATATGAAGGTGAAATATGTTAAGTCATAAGGAGAAAGTAAGTGTATGTTATGATACATAAGTATGCATATTTAAGAAATAATGATTAATGAACATAAGCGAATGATGAAATTAAAGGTCTAATAATGAAGAATATGTTAATATTATATATGGAAGAATGTTATGTTAAAATATATATTGAAAATAAATGCAAAAGAATGATGAAAGTGGGGATGAGCTTGGTCTGATCCGGTCTGGGGTTATGAAAAGCTTTAGAATTGGACCGAAGTCTGGGTCCTTCAAAATTAGAAGGACTAAGACCAAGATCGAATATATGAAGAATTAGGACTGAATTGAACCAAAAATTATTTTGGTTCGATTCAATTCTTTAGTGCTATCTGATTATTTCTTTTCAGTTAAGTTCGATTTGGTTTCGATTCGGTCCTAAATTTATTTTTTAAAAATTTCATAATTATAATTGTTTTAATCCATTTGATTCATATAAACTATACTTTTGAATATTGTAGAATATATTATAATGTAAAATTATTTATTTTGAATGTATAAAATTAATAAAAATATAACTTTATAATTATAAAAAGAATTATATTAAGTAATATTCAAGTGTACAAATATATAATATATTTATAATATTTTATTTCTATATTTTTATTTAAATATATAATATATACATGTAGTAAATTAATATATATAATCCTTATATATATATAATCAATTCTTCAATTCGATTCGATTTCGATCCGATTCTTAAAGGAGGACTAAAACCAAATTGATTTTAGATAAATATTGATTCGGTTTCAATTTGATCCTGGTCCTTCTTTTATTTTTTCAATCCAGTACTTATTTCGTCTAATTTTCAATTCAATTAAGAAAACCTTGTGGACCATGCTTAGTCTTAAATGGAAGCTAAGGTATAAGCAAAGTTAGGTGGATGATCTTCGATGGCTACAATGGTATGTAAGTGTGCTTAATATGTGATTAAATGGCATTCTAATGAAGTATTTTAGTCTAAAGTTGTTATTTGAAGTATCTTGAAGGAAGGAAAGAAAAGTTAGACAATTATGTAGATGCTCTGTCTTAATATCGTTTCCTATGTTTGTTTAATATATGCTTAATATGTGTACCAATGTATATTTAAATGGCATGATAAAGATGTGTTCTAGATATATTTTAGATTTCTAGAGTTGTTATTTGAAGTGTGTTGAAGATAGGAACAAAAAATTAGAAGCAAAGCTTCTAAGAGGTTAGAACGTTGTATTTGTACATTTTAGTCTTTTCATACCCTTTTTATCTTTACTTTATTCCTAAAAATGACTCTAAATCCATTTTCCATCATTCTTAATGCCTAAAATGGTGTTTAAATTATACTATGGAAAAAGAAAAAAAGGTGGAAGCATAAGTTTATTGGTTGGAACTAGCATCTTTGGTGGACTTTCTCTAGAATTCTCCATTTAGGCATTTTAGTCCTTTTACACTCTTCCTATTTATCTTCAACCTAAACATAACTTCTTCTCCATTTCTCCTCAATTTTTAGTATTCAAAACACAAATAATCTCTCCCAAAACCTCTCGTCATCCATAGCTACCAATTCAAGTTAGGAAAATCAAATTTGCTTATCCATCTTCTTTCATTTATTAAGTTAGTGACTTTCTTATATTTATTTCAAGTAAGTTATAATCTGCCATATTTATTAAATATTTGTTTTATGTTTGAATAAGTGTGTTTATGATATTTTTGATGTTGGTGGTGATGGAAGAGATGAAGTTGGGTGCTACTTTGACATGAAAAGTAATGGTATCTTTAAAAGGATTCTTAAAAGTGCTTGAAGTGTGTGGATTATTTCTTTTTAATTCTTGATAACTAATGTTTAATTAAACGTTAATTAGTATTCTTATATTCATGTTTAAGAAGAGAATTGAGCTTAATTGGTGTTTTACACATTGGTTGAACAAAAGACAATATTGACGTAATATACAATTGAAGCTTTGAAAGGTGTCGATATAAATGGATTGATTGTATGAATTCATGGTGATTTTCTCCTACCTATGTGTGTGGGTGAGATGATTAAGAGTAAGTAAAAATAAAGCTAAGAATAGTTATTGCTAGCAGTGAAAGAATAATTATTGTTAATAATGAAAGTTGAGTGATTTTAGTTGCTTTTCATTGTCCATTGCATATATGCATCATGATTTTAAATGTATACGCCATTGTAGGCTAAGATATGTTAACATAAAATTCATATGCATTTTTATGGATGAAATGATATAAATGTTATATTTAAATGCTATGTGATGTAAGGGTAGTTTAAGGAAAAAGTGGGAATCTAAAACAAAATGGCTAACAGTAAGAAATGCCAATGTAGCTAGAAATGCATTCATGTAAATGCATGTGAGCATGCATATGGACTATCAATTCCTCATTGAGTTTCCTACTAGGAGCTCAGCCTCTTTCCCCCTTCCCGCACACACAAATTGTTTTGTTGGTGAAGCACATGATTAATATCATGATTGATGGCTAAAGTTATAAATGAAGATTTTAAGCTATGTATCATATGTTGTTAAGACATTACATTGTTTCTTTGTAATTACCTATAGTAATGATGTGTACATATAATTGGAAGAGCTAAATGTATTAAGAAAATGTTAAGTTATATCTTGTATTCTTAGTAATCTCCGCAAAGTCTAAGTTATGAATAATATGATATGTATATGTCTAAGGTTGATATAATGTAAAATGATTATGATGCATGATTAATGGAAATGATGTTGAGGCATACTAAAAATTTATGGCTCATGTAAGATGAATGTTGAATACTTATGACAATAGAAAAGATGTTAAAGCTAAAATAACCTAAGGTGAATCCATGATTCTAAGATTGTCTAAATGAAGGAGTTTTATGTTTAATAATGTATATGTAAGAAAAAGTAAGAAAAGGAACGAATAAAAAGGAAACGGCTAGTGAGTCTAGACTCTCCTAATCATGACATGATAAAAATGAATTAAATAGTAATAGTATAATGTAAGAAAGTGTTTTTATGAAACATTTGAGATTAAGCTTAGCTTAAATATCTACCTTCAATTTGTATTATCCTAGAAATCTAAGGTAAAGTAAATAAAAGCTATAAATGTTTATAGGCCAACAAGTATAAATTTAAGATTTAAGGTATTAGAGTTTAGACAATGAGCTTTAACCACAAGTAATTAAGCTTGTTATGGGTTCTTAAGGGCTGAAACCTTCTTGTTCCTTAATGCCATCATGGTTTGAAATCTGAGTTGGGATAGTAAGAAATGAAAATATTAAGAAATAAAATTATCTCTACTTCATCACTATGAAAAAAAACATACTGAGAGAACACAAAGAATAAGAGGGCTTAGAAACACAGAGAGAATAATCAGGATAAAATTTTTGTAAAATAAGGTAAGCATTTTGTAATGTTAATATTACTTTGTAATATATATATATATCACTCCAATTTTTAGGAAGGCCAAACTTAATTAATACGAATGTGAGTAACTTATTTCAAACTTGTACGCAATATTAATACCTTTAAAACATTTGTTTCTAGTTGCCTAAATTATAAAGAATTAAAATTTGTTTAATTCCAAACCTAGAGTCAATTATGTCAATTTTAAATCTAGAATTAAACTAGTTTGCAAAGTTATTAAGCTTTCACTTAACAATCTCATCGATTTCTTTCAAAAACTAAACAAGAGAATAAAATTTCATCAAAATTTGAAATAATCATTCACCAATTATTAAAACTCATTTTGAGGTATTTTTTTCATAGGCTTATAAGACTAACTAACACTATAGAAGAAGAAAGAAGAATCATCCTAGGATATTCTTAAGCATGATTCGACTAAAAGGAATTCTTTCAAGAACCAAAAGAAGAGAATGAAATCACATCAAAATTTGAAACAATCATTCACCAATCATTATAACTTATTTTTGGGGGCCTTTTTTTATAGGCTTATAAGACTTTAACTAACACTATAAAAGAAGAAAGTAGAATCATCCTAGGATATTCCTAAGCATGATTTGTCTAAAAGGAATTTTAGTCCTCATAAAACATTAGCTAATAATCCTAATTTTAATGGAATAATAAAAAGAACAATGCCTAGATATAATACCGTCATTAGGAAAACAAGAAACATCTTTTACTAATCAAGAAATAATTAAAATCTTAAGCTAAAGAAGGAGTTAAATTTAGCAAATAGTAGAAAAGAAGGAAGAAACAATGTTGATTAAGTAAATCTTTGAAGATTTCAGACTTTGATTTTGTTGGACTAGGTTGGTTAAACCTAAGTCATGAACCTATTTTGATATTGACAATAGAGATTAATCAGTTCTAATACTTTCATTAAGTATTGTTTTGCCAATTCTAAGTTAGTTTTTTTCATTGGAAGTTGGATGAAATTTAAAATCTCCAACCTTGAGAAGTTCATCCAAATTCGCAGTATGTTTATCCTAAATCACGACTGCAAATCTGTCATAAAGGTGAATGAAGCTAGGCTAGAGGAATTCGCGACCGAATTCGTAGCCGCAACCTAGCTGAAGAAAAGTGAGCTTAAGTCACAGAGGAATTCGCAGAGGGTATTGCATCTGATTTATGATTGCGACTTTCATAGTGACAAATGAGGGAACCAAAGTCACAGCAACAACACACTCCAAGGTATCGATTGAAGATCATAAATAGAGAGGGCGAATTCATAGTCGTGATCGCGACTCAAAAAGCTGTAAGTTCCTCTTGAAATAGAGGAATTCACAGTCTCAGTCGTGCCCAAGGCAAATACAACTCACGACCGCGACTTTCAAGAAGTAGGTAGAACATAATGACTACATTTCTTGGACAACTAATGAGCAAATGACACGTAGACTGGCCGTTAGACACAGGACAAGGGTTCTTTGCGATGATTTTCAGATCTTCAGTGCAAATTGAAAATTCGCTACAGCAAAATGGTAGTAACGACTGCGAATTCCGCCTGACAAGCATTTAATGCAAAATCTGTCTAGCATAACTTATAGATTTGTTGATAGTTTTAGAGTAACATCTCTTTGGTGGATGTGGGCTATAAATCCTCCAACAAACAAATGTAAATGCAAGAGAATTCATTAATTTGCAACTAAACTCTTGCCAATTTGTTACTCATTTCTTTCATTCTTATTTATGTGCTATTAATTGTTTGGTGTGAGCAATAAACACCATTGTAAGAGGTTGGGAGTTAGCCTAGATTCAAAACTCTTGTAAGAGGTTAAAGTGTGAGCCTACACAAAACACTTGTGAGAGGTTTTTATGTGAGCATAGAAAACACAAGGTGTAAGGGTTTTTGTGTGAGCCATAAACACAAGTTATAAAAGTTTGGTGTGAGCTTAGAAACACTAGTTTAGTTAAGTGAAACACCCAATTATGAAGAATTGGAGAGTAGATGTAGGGTTTGTTAACACTCGAACCACTATAAATCTTGGTGTTAATTTTTCTCATCTCCTTCTTTCTCTCTTAAACACACTAACCTTTCATTTTAATTTTTAATTAACCAGCAATTCAACCCCCCCCCCCCCCCCCCTTTTTGATGTCCTAGGCCAACAAGTGGTATCAAAACCAAGTCTCACTAGAAACCCTAATTGTGTGAGTAAAGATCATGGCACAAGAAGGAATCCACACCCACCTTAAGCCTTATTTTGATGGAGCAGACTATACTAATTGAAAGTATAGGATGGAGATTTATCTAGATACTGATGTGGTGGATCTATGGGATATTATTGCTAAAGAATGGAAGCCACCCACCAAAGTGGTGGATGAGAGTGAAGAGCTAATCCCGAGAGAAGAATGGGTTGAAGCACACAAAAGATCCAATGGAAAAAATAAAAAGAGTCATGAAAATCCTTCTAAGTTCTCTCTCAAGAGAAAAAATTGGAAGAGTTCAACATTGCCAAACTGCTCATAGTATTTGGAAGGCATTGAAGAACTATCATAAGGGCACCACCTTAGTGAAATCCAGCTGACTTGAGATGTACGTGATGGAGAGGGAGCTATTCATGATGAAGGAGGAAGAGAGCATAACAGATATGACAAATCAGCTCCTATCTATTATCACCAACATGAAGAAGTTCGGTAGGGTTCTCACAAATCATGAGGTAAATTCTAAAATTTTGAAATCTTTGCCTCTTAAGAAATTTAGTGCTAGAGTATGCAATATCCAAGAATCCAACCTAAAAATAGGAAAGGTGTCAACGGATGTCTCGATAGGCAAACTCTTAACTCATGAGTTGGCCTTAAAGAAAGATGAAGAAATGAAGAGAATGAGAGGTTAATAGGGGAAATCAGAAAAACTGGAAAAGATGACCTTGGCACTCAAATCATCTTTAAAGGATAAGGAAGTAGAAATATCCTCAAGTGAATAGAAGAGTGACAAGAAGGAGGAGGAACTTGCAATTCTTTCTAGAAGGACTAAAAAGCTGATTAAAAGAAGAAAAGAAAGAAAGAAAGAACTTCAAGAAAACAACTCCAACTCCCAAAGAGAGATCAAACGAAGTCATTTGTTATGAGTGTGGCAAGCAAGGCCATATTAAGTATGATTGCCCCAAGTTAAAGAAGAAGAAGAAAGGGGAAAAAGAGAAAAGGAAGAGCTTAAAAGCCACTTGCAATGATAGCTCAAGTGAAGATGATAAAGAAGAAGAGATTGCCAACATATGCTTCATGGCTCAAGAGGACTATCCTAATGTGGTAAGTTCTTCTCCTAATTCTTATTCTGAATATGATGATTTAGATGATGTAGATGATGAGCTTTTAGAAGCTCTCACTATGAAATGTGATAAATATAAGTCATAAATGAAAACTTACAAGAAGAAGTGCAATAAATTAGAGGATGAATTCAAATCCCTTAATAGCCTTATAAGTGAATTAAGAGCTTCAAATGAAAAACTCAAGAAGTCAATGGAAAACCTTTCCAAATCATCTTCATCTCTAGCTTAATTAAAAAAAGAGATGACTCTTTGAAAGGAGAAGTCATTGAGCTTAGAAGCTTTATCTCTAAGTTTTATAAAGGTAAGGAAGCTTTAGATACATTCATTATATCATAAAGTCCTCCCTTAATTAGGTATGGGCTAGGCTTCAATGGAGCCTTTTCTTCTACATCTCATTTTATTACATTCATTAGAGCCTCAACACCTCAAACTTCAAGTATTGAGGCTGTTAGAAAGAAAAATGCCCAAAACACTAAATCCTCAATGCCTAAGGGCAAAGGAAAGGTACAACAAGGCTCAAGACCTATGTCTAAAAAGGCCAATCATGCTTACATGTATAACATAAGTCATTCACACACACATAAAATACATACTTACACCTATTCATGCATGTCCATGCTCTCCACACATCATATTGGTATAAGAAAACCCTCCACTCATACTAAGGCATTGCATAGGAGGAGGACACCTAGGTCTAAACTCTAATGTCATTATTGCATGAAGTATGGACACATAAATGTTTTTTCTTACATTAAGAAGGCACACCTCAAATTGCAGGATCCTTCAAACCCTAATCCCCTAAGACCCAAGTATGCTTGGGTACCAAAGAAAAGATGATTTATTTGTGTTGTGTAGGGGTGTTTGGCAACCACCAATGAATCAAATGATTGATATATGGATAATGGATGCTCAAAGCACATGATGGGCAATAAGAAGCTATTCATTGCTTTAAAGGATAAATAAAGTGGTAATGTCACATTTGGTAACAATGCCAAGGGTAAGGTAATTGACATTGGAACCATAGGTAAGAATGGTTGATGTTTGATTAATGATGTCTTGTTAATTGATGGCTTGTAACATAATTTTCTTAGTGTAAGTTAATTATGAGACAAAGGTAATAAAGTCACCTTTGACCCTAGAGAATGTTGAGTTACCACTTTAGTGGATAAAAAGGTAGTTTTCAAGGGTGAAAAGAAAAACAATACCTATCTAATTGACTTAGACAATTTGGCTAACCAATCTTTTAAGTGTCTTATGCCTCTTAGTAATGAAGTTTGGCTATGGCATAGAAGGCTTGGACGTGCTAGCATGGATCTATTACAAAGCTTATCAAAAGGAAAGCTAGTTGAAGATCTTTCTAAGCTAAAGTTTTCTAAAGACAAGACATGTGGTCTTTGCCAAATAAGGAAGCAACATCAATCTTCCTTTAAAGCAAAGAACATTGTAAGTTCATCTAGACCTTTTCAATTGATTCATATGGACTTGATAGGACCCACTAAGAGTGCTAGTTTAGGTGAAAAATATTATGCACTAGTCCTAGTTGATGATTACTCTAAGTTTACTTGGGTGTCCTTTCTAGCTCATAAGTATATATACTTTTGATGCTTTTAAAATTTTGCAAAAAGAATTCAAAATGAAAAGGTTTACTTCATTTCTTCTATAAGAAGTAACCATGGAAAAAATTTCAAAATGAGTATTTTAAATCTTATTGCCAAGAGAATGAGATTTTTCACAACTTTTCAACTCCTAGGACACCACAATAAAATGGGGTTATAAAGAGGAAATATAGAACACTAGTAGAGATGGCTAGAACTATGCTTGATGAGTATTCTTTGCCAAATTACTTCTAGGCCGAAGCCATTAATACTTTGTGTTATATTACAAATAGAGTTTTTAAAAGATCTATTCTCAATAAAACATCTTATGAGCTATAAAATGGTAGAAAACCCAAGATATCATATCTAAGAGTATTTGGATACAAGTGTTATTTATTGAATACCAAGGATAATCTTGGAAAATTTGACTAAAAAACTAATGAGGGTATTCCACCTTTAGCAAGGCCTATAGAGTCTTTAATAAGAGTTCAATGGTTGTTTAAGAGTTTATGCATGTTGTTTTTGATGAATCTAGAAAGCTTGATCTTGGGAAAGGTACTTTTGTTAATGATCTTGTAGATGATTTTGAAAAATTAGAATTAAAACATACTACAAAAGAGGAAGAAAAAGATAAGGATGAGGATAAGTCATCAAAAGTAGACAAGGATCCTCAACATCAATAAGAAGAATTGCCAAGTCAAGATCTACCCAAAGATTGGAGATTCTCAAAGCATCACCCCAAAGATTTAATCATTGGTGATACTTCAAAGGGTGTAGGTACTAAATCCAACTCAACTTTTTAGACAACAATCTTACTTTTGTTTCTCAATTCGAGCCAAAATCTATAGATAAGGCTCTTGATGATGAGACTTGGGTGATTGCCATGCAAGAGGAACTCAACCAATTTGAGAGAAACAATATATGAGAACTTATTCTTAGGCCCAAGGAACACCCAATAATAGGTTGCAAATGGGTGTTTAGGAATAAGTTAGATGAGCAAGGATTCATCACTGAGAATAAGGTTAGATTGGTTGCAAAAGGCTACAACTAAGAAGAAGGCATAGACTATGATGAAACCTATGCCCCTGTTATAAGGTTAAAGGCCATTAGGATTCTTTTAGCTTATGCATGCCATATGAATTTTAAATTATTTCAAATAAATGTCGAGAGTGCTTTTCTAAATGGTGTTATTAAGGAGGAAGTTTATATTGTACAACCTCCTGGTTTTGAATCACATAATTTTCCAAATTATGTTTATAAATTAAAAAAAGCCTTATATAGGTTGAAACAAACTCTAAGAGCTTGGTATGAAAGACTTAGCTCTTCTCTTTTAAAATATAATTTTAAAAAGGGAAAGGTAGACATAACTTTATTTATAAAAAGGCACAAACATGATACACTAATAGTACAAATTTATGTTGATGATATCATTTTTGGTGCTACTAATAAATCTCTATGTGAGGATTTTGCTAAGTGTATGACTAGGGAATTCGAAATGAGCATGATGGGATAACTTAAGTTTTTCCTTGGTCTACAAATCAAGCAAACTAAAGAAGGGATCTTCATTAACCAAGCCAAATACACAAAGGACATAGTCAAGAAATTTGGTATGAATGGATGCAAAGCAGCGAAAACACCCATGAGTGATACCATCAAATTAGACAAAAAAGAATCGAGTAAGACGGTTGATGAGAAGAGATATCAAGGTATGATAAGTTCTCTACTTTATCTTACTGCTTTTAGACCTGATATTATATTTAGTGTATGTATGTGTGTTAAATTTTAATCCTGTCCCAAAGAGTCATATTTGAATGCTATCAAAAGAATTTTCAAATATTTGCATAACACATTGCATTTAGGACTATGGTATCCTAGAAATTCATCCTTTAGTCTCATAGGTTACTCGGATGCAGATTATGCCGATAGTCTTTTGGATAGGAAGAGCACTTCTAGAACTTGTCAATTTATAGGAGAATGTTTAGTATATCGGTTTAGCAAGAAACAAGTTTCGGTTGCCTTATCCACCGTCGAAGCTGAGTATGTAGTTGTAAGTTGTTGTTTCATCCAAAGATGTTGCACCCAAGTACTTTGGATGAAACAACAATTAAAGGATTACGACAAGGATGATCATTCCTAATAAATGTGATAACACAAGTTAAATTAATCTCTCTAACAATCCCATCCAACATTCTAGAAGTAGACATATAGATATTAGACATCATTTTCTTAGAGATCATATCCAAAATAGTGATGTTGTGTTAGAATTTATAGACACAAGTCATCAACTTGCGGATATTTTCACTAAACCTCTCAATGAAGAAAGGTTAAACTTCATTAAAAGAGAATTGAGAATGCTTGATGAAAATTCCTTAAAGTGAAAAGTATGATCATTTGTGATATTTATCTTTGGATGTCTTAATTTTAAATGCAATTATGCTTTTCTATGTCAATTTGCAAAATTAAGCATCAACATATTAAGTGGATCCTTTAAATGTCAACTTTTATTTTTTCTTCTTGCCTTATAATTCGCAGTTGCAATTTGTTGACTCATGGTCGCAAATTAGAAGTTCATTTTACCCAGCTGACAACTATTAATTTGCGATCAAGAAATTTGCTCTCCATCATGAATTCAGTAAAAAATTCAAATTACTGACTGTTGTACATGCTGATTCTCGAGGTTTTTTTGTCTGTTACTCACATATTTCAGAATTAGCGACTAGGATTTTTAATTCATGATCGTGAATTCTAGTAACTGCCTCTCTTTAATTTGATTTGACTACCAACCATTTCCAACCTTTCATTGTTCACATTCTAGCCATTTATACAGCTTTTCTATGCCTATATAAATCCCTTAAATAGTGACTCTCATCACCACTTCCTACACCAAATCAATCTTATCTTCTCTCTTACTCTCAAATCTCTCAAAACTTCCTACCATCTCCAATGGCTCCTAAAAAGGCTTCAAGAGTAGAAAAGGGCAAGGCAACAACCCAACCCTCTGGACACGAGCCCTTCATCAGATGAAAGGAATTACAAAGGAGGAGAAGGATCGCCACAAGGCCACCCCATCCAAGATCATCCTCTCAAATAAAATTCCTTCTACTTTTCTTCTAGAGTCTCTAGGGAACAAAGATGAGATCCACGCGTTTCTCTCTAATTTGGAACAAATTCATCTATCGGGATGAGCCTGGATATGAAGAAATTGTGAGAGAGTTTATGTGCACCATAACTTTAAGCCCTATAGCTGAATCCTGTGCCAGACAATACAGGTTAGTTTTTTGTGCATTTGGAGATCCTTACTTGATAACTTTCGAACAATTGTCCAACCTTTTCAATCTTCAAGTCGAAGATAACGTTTAATTTATTATCTCCGCACTTGATGTCATTTACTCTGAGTTTTGGTCCGAAGTTTCTATCGAGACTAAACATGATCCCAAAACCTCCCTAGCCAAATACATCAAAACCTTCCTTTTTGGTTGTTTCATCGTATCATCACTTTCTCTATTAATGCTAGGGGTGATGGTAAAGAAAAAGTATCCCAAAAGGACCTTGCTTTTCTTTTTTGTCTTGTTAAAAATAAGCCTATCCAATCTGATCGTTATCTTGTGGATCAATTGATTCACATGAGCACCAAACCTAAAAGTCAATTTCTCATTCCTTCCCATGTGACTGCGATTTACAAATATGTTGGTGCTCTCAATGAGGAAAATGAAAAATTCCTTACAAAAAAATTCCTTCCTTTACAAAATTTTTTGGACCTCACCTACCTTATTAATGCTAAAGCCATCCACCTAGATTCCTATGCCTATACTTTGGGTGCTTTTGGGGCCAAAAAGCTGGAAACATCCTAAGCTTCTAAAAGAAAAAGGCTTTTCATTGAAGAATGAGCAATACCAGTCCCACCGCCTCAACCCAAATCAAAGACTAAGATATCTCTTGCCACCATCAATCGAAAGCTAGGTAAGGTAATGAGAATATTGAAGAGACAATTTCTCCTTCTCTCCCACCTACATAGTGACCTGGTGGACCTACAAGAGAAAATGGGTGCTCCTCCCTGTCATCTTTCAGACTTCGATGATTATGAAGACACATCAGAGGAGGAAGACAACTAAAAGTTGAGGATGGAGACGAAGCTGAAGGAGGAGGAGACAATGAAGAGCAAGATGATTATGGAGATGATGACAGTTCTCCCATCTTCTAGACTAGTTTATTTTCTTTTCTTTGTTTAAAATCTTTGATGTATAGTTGTTGATCCCACAGTTAATCAATAAATAAAAGTGTTCGAATTTGTAATTCTTTGTTTCCTATGCTATGATTGATATTTTTTATATGTGATTGCAATTTTTATGATTTTATGAGTTAATATTTGCTCCTTATGATCACTTTATCTCATCTTTATGCATTTTATTTGATCTTCTCCATTCACCCTCTTTTTGATCTTTCCAAAGGGGGAGAGAATTGTATGGAGAAAAAAAAAAGCATAAGTTAAGGGGGAACAATTTTTTTTTTGAGTACTTAGAATTTCTTTGATTATTGACTAGAATTTCATTAAGCATTCATTGATCATTTCGTCGTTAACCATCCCAACTTCACAACTCATTCATTTGACTTTCCATAAGATAAATCTATGTTGTCAAAATCAAAAAAGGGGAGATTGTTGGACTAGGTTAGTTAAAACTAGGTCATGAACCTCTTTTGATCTTGACAATAAAGATTGAGCAGTTCTAATACGTTCATTAAGTGTTGTTTTACAGATTCTAAGTTAGTTTTTTCGTTAAAAGTTGGATGGAATTTAAAATCTCAAACCTTAATAAGTTCATCCAAATTTACAGTGTGTTTATGCTAAATCGCGACCACGAATCTATCATAAAGGTGAATGAAGCTAGACTAGAGGAATTCATGAGTGAATTTACAACCGTGACCTAGCCGAAGAAGATGCGCTTAAGTCATAGAGGAATTTACGGCGGGTATCGTGTTTGGTTCACGACTGCGACTTTCATAGTGACAAAAGAGAGAACCAAAGTCACAGCCACAACACGCTAAGTGTCCAAGGTATCCGTTGAAGATCAAAAATTGTGAGGGCGAATTCATAGTCGTGACTAAGACTCAAAAAGCTATAATTTCCTTTTGAAATAGAGGAATTCACGGTCTCAGTCACGCCTAAGGCAAATACAACTTACGACCTCGACTTTCAAGAAGTAGGTAAAACATACGACTACATTTCTTGGATAACCAATGAGCAGTTGACATGTGGGCTAGCCGTTGGACACAGGACGGGGTTCTCTGACACGATTTTCGGCTCCTCAGTGTAAATTGAAAATTCGCGACAGCGAAATGGTATAGCGACTGCGAATTTCACCTGACAAACATTTAATGTAAAATCTACCTAACATAACTTGAAGATCTATTGATAGTTTTAGAGTAACGTCTCCTTGGTAGATGTGGGCTATAAATACTCCACCAAACATATGTAAATGCAAAAGAATTCATTGCTTTGTAACCAAACTCTTGCCAATTTGCTACTCATTTTTTTCATTTTATTGATTATTAGGCGTGAGTAATAAACACCATTGTAAGAGGTTGAGAGTTAGCCTAGATTCAAAACTCTTGTGAGAGGTTGAGGCGTGAACCTATACAAAACACTTGTGAAAGGTTTTTGTGTGAGCCTAGAAAACACAATGTATAAGGGTTTTTATGTGAACCATAAACATAAGTTGTAAAAGTTTGGTGTGAGCTTCGAAACACTAGTTTAGTTAAGTGAAACCCCCAATTATGAAGGATTGGGGAGTGGGCATAGGGTTTGTTAACACCAGAACCACTATAAATCTTTATGTTGATTTTTCTCATCTCCTAAACACACTAACCTTCCATTTTAATTTTTAATTAACCACTAATTCAACCCTCCCCACCTTCCCCCCCTTCTTGGTGCCTTAAGCCAACATATTTAAATTGACTTTATTGACCTTATGCTTGAATTTTGATTTGGATGCCCCATATGTCTTAAAAACTCCTAAAATTAGTCCATCCTATTAAGAATAAGTCTAATTCACCTGGGTTTTGGTATATGGTCCAATTTAGCTCAAAATAGACAAGCACAAGGACTTTTTTCTTCTTATAAGTTCTTGGACTATCTCTTTTCTCCTTAGGCAACCCATTAACTTGGATATTATTAATGATTTTTGAGTTATTTTCCAAGCTCAAATCATGCTCGTTAGCTTGTTCTGATGCAATAGGAGCCCATGTCTCTCATACTAGGCCATCTAGTGCATCTCTCATCTTCTTGGCCTTAACTTTTGAAATAATGCCTCCATCAATGTCTCCCTTTTGGTCTCCTTGCATGACACTATTTATGATGGAAGCTTCTTGGAATCATTTTGAAAACTTCTAGAATGTTGTAGAATCATTTTTAGATGAAATTGTTCCATTTGAAAATTTGACTTGTAGATTACTTCTTAAAGTTCTACACATGCATTTGAAGTGTATAAAGCTTAATTTTGGCTTGAAGAAGATCCACTCATTTCATCCACTAATTGCTCCATGTATATGATTGCTTTGATACTACATCCCAAGCTTGATATTGCATAAATGTTCTAAAAGCTTCTTTAACTCATTTAAAATACTATTGACATTAGTCCTTTAAATTTGAATGAGTCATCATTATAGGTGCTAACTAGGTTGACATCATATCCTCTTTCTTTAAAAAGATTCATTCTCAAATCTTGGCCTATATGTTAAAACAAAAAGAAACATAAGAACTATGAAAACTAAATCTAGTATGAGACTTAACATGTAAAATTTCAACTCTTTCCACCAAGTTCCAATACAAGTAGCATACATTCATCTAAACAAACCTTGGAAGAATTCCATCTTAGTAAGAAAATTTTAGTAGAACACCAATTATAAAAACACCTTCTCCTCCTAATATGAACAAACACTAAAACATCAAATGATTTTAAAAAAGCAATAAAAATGCTAGATAAAGAGAATTTAAGTTTATCAAAATAAAGTTTAGAACTAAAAGAGTATTTAGATTTCTTATAAGCAAAATAAAGTATAAAACCAAAATAAATCTCCTTGTACATAGTTACATCCATTGGTTTTGAAGAAAACAAAAACCTTTAGACTTATTCCTCTTCATTGCGCCTTTTTTCTAAAAAATTAAAAATAAAATCAATTTGAGGCTCCTCTTCTCTTATTTACTCCTCCATGAAAATTAATTCTTCACACCTCTTAAAAAAAGACACAAAAGTACCATATAAAATATCATATAATTCGTTAGTAGCACAATATATCCCTTTAATAAAAAATATGGTTATGGGTGCTTGAAGACATTAGGCTTTCTCTCACATCACTCTTTTTTTCATAAAGATTTTCTTTTTTTTTACCCTTTTTTATTTTGTGCATCCTCTCTAAGCTCTTCTTTTTCCTTTATAATCTTACACCTCTTTATGGTTTTCTCATAACTCTCTTTTGTAACACAATTATTTCTTTTTCTTTCATATGCATATGTTCTATCTATTTCATTACTTTTTGATCTTCATAAATTTGTGTTAGAGATAAAGGAGATAATATAATATATTTTCCATCCATATCAAACTCATATTTGTTAGTAAACCTATCATGCTTAGCCCTTACAATCAAATTGCCATAAACGCCCTAAAAGGATATGACTAACTTGCATAGGTATCACATCACACAAGTTTTCATCAACATATTTTATAACATCTCTATCCTCATTCATTAGTATCCTCACATGAACATATGCATTTCATAAATAAGTTGCAATCCCATATGAACATATGAATTGCATAAATGATCACTTAGATATATGCATTTGATAAGGATAATGGTAACATTTGCGCTATTGTATTTAAGGCACTTGAATATAGATATGATGTTTCATAATTCCTTTGTAAATTACCATATGTGGTGTGTATATTATTATATCTTAAATAAATGTGTCTTGAAATTTATAAAAAGTATAAGGAGCATATGAAAATTAGTAGAAGGATAGAGGTGATAAAGAAGTGAAAAAGAGGGACAAGAAAAAGGAAAATTAAACTTTCAACCAATAGTAACAAGCCACTATGATGTTGTCTTATTAGAGTAGGTATAGCAATTGAAATTTTCTTCCTTTAGGAAAAGATAAGAGAGGAAAAAAATGTGAGGGACAAATAAGAAAGGAAAAAATATGAGGGAGGAAAAAAAAAAGAAAGAGAGAGCAAAGAAAAAAAAGAAAGAAAGGAAGAGGAAGAAGAAGAAGAAGAAGAAGAAGAAGTAAGCTAACTAAAAAGGAACCCTAAGCTTTTCAAGTTTTGGCAAAAGGGGTAAGTGATTTCATCTTTTTCTCATATGAAATTTCTTATACATAACATGTTAAACATGCATAATAAGTAAAAATTATGGAGTAATTAAGAATTATGGAGTAATTATAGCTAAAGTTCATGTATGAAGATTGTTACAAGCAAAGGAGAAATAAGAGCTAAATTGTGTTGGTTTGTCTTTGAAGCAGACTATTACACCTATGATTTTATAACCCTAGAAGATGAATTAGGCATAAAACATGAAAATTGTTGAGTTATATCCCATCTAAATGCTTTTAAAATAGTTTTGATGAATATATTATGGGCAAAGAGATATTGTGCCTTAATTATGATTGACATTGAATATGTTGAAACCTGTTTAGTCTATTGAATATGTTTTCCTAGAATTTTATGGCCCTAGAATGAGAATTGGATAAAGTGCAAAACACAGAAGTTGTAGAATTGTGCCTCATTTAAATTTTTATAAAAAAGTTTTGCTAAATATGCTGTGGGTGAAGAGATATTGCTTCATTAGTATGACTGATTTATTACCTATTGAAACATGCTCAACCTGATATTATTCATTTAATTTGATGGCCTTCTAGGATGAATTAGACAAAGTATAAAACATGAAAAATGTTCTTTTATGTGTTTTTATAGCTGTTGGCATATCAATTTTGCAATTGGATATGCATAATTTGAGATAGTAAAGACTTTAAGACCTAATTGAACTGCGGTCATATAGTAATATGGTAGAATTAAAAAATTCATCATTTTTTTATTAGAACTTATATTGACTTGAATTTTGACTATGTTATAGCCCTATGTGTCTAGTATAATTACAAAAAAAGAATTAAGCAATTTGGATAAATAACTTGAGCTATTTTAGTAAGAATATAGCAAGGTTAGAATATCATATAAGAATAATAAGCATAAATACTTAACCCAGTTGCATGAAACATGACCATAGTTGCATATTAAGTATGTAAACTCATTTTGATACATTTGAAATCATATATGTATTACATTTTAGGGCCTTAACAAAAGCTTGAGAGAGAAGTTTAAACCTATCATAAAGGTTGGTTGTATCAAAGGTGAGTAAAGTCATAATTGGATTCTAATGTATATAGGTGTGATTTTAAGATATGATTAAGTTTTATTTTGTGTATATGTGATTGAATTATAATATTTTACATGTAAATACGAGTAAAGTGAGAATTATATGATCTTAATGATTACTTGCTATACCATTGTGAATGAATACTTGTATATAGAACTAAAAACATGTTTTGACCGACTTGTCAAATACTTGTAAGTCATTTGGTAAAGGGACTAATATGTACTACTATGGTACATGCTATTGATAAAATGAATCACATGTCATACGCTGGCCAACAAAAGCAAATTTTACTTGATTTACATGAATTTCTAGTAGCAGTGTTTGCCTCGCAAGGTCATAATAAGATCAAATTATTTATTATATTTGCACTTGCATAAGTCAATCTTTGTATTTGTAATGTATCTTAATAATAATTGATTATATTGATTATGCTGTTAGAATCTGATCATTATTTTTATTTATTAAGTCGCGACTCATCAAATCACAATTGTTTTTCAGATTGTGAAGCATAAGATTTAGGTAATTTGGAGCATAAAGTTTTACACATAGATATATGGAGTACAAGTCATTGGCTGAATTCCAACTCTCTCTCCTTATATCATGTACATGTGCCTAAATAGGAATCAGTTGTAGTCACCAAAATTAAATTGGTTGTACTTAACATATATATATATATATATATATAATAAGAAATTGATATGCCTTTTGGGTTGTTTATAAATGATAAATTAACCTTTATACATATAAATATTTGGACATGAATGTTAATATATGGCATAGTTGTTAAAGGCACAACATAGGCATAAAGCATATTGGTGCAACCTCTAACCCCTTAAGCCTTGCAAGGCGGGCAATCTTACAAAGGCATACGCCTCTTCACCTTTGGACTGAAGGCAAGGTGCTACCTACACAAACCTTAGTAACATTTTACCGTTTATGGTTTTTTTTTTCAATTCTAATCTATCATATAATCTAACCATTTATTAATCTAAACCGTTTATTTTAAGTCTTAAAATAGCTTACTATAGGCATGCCCACACCTAATAATCTCAAAGAAAAGAAAAAAGAGAACTTAGGGCAAAATAGATGAGCGCATATCTAAACCAACAGACCTTTTTCACAACAACAATGACCTCACGTCAAAGCAAAACCAATGACACGTATAGGTATGATTTAATCCCCTACTCCTTCTTCTTCCGTTGGCTACACTCACACAACAACTGTTGTGTCTTTTTTTTTTTGTAAATAATTCTCCTTCTATAATGCTATTATAATGCCAAAATTTGGCTAGGATTTTAGCTATTATATCGATTATATAACCCAAAATTTTATTGATTATTTGTTTAAATAGTGTTGTTGTTTTGGTTTTTTTAAAATATTGCTGGATTTCAATAATTTAGCATAAAAAATATTATTATAAATTCAATTGGGCTTTGTTGGTTATTGATTGTATAACTCAATACTTTGTTGATTGTATGTTTAAACACTGGTGTTTAGGCATTTTTTAAAAAAACTGCAGAATTCTTGTAATTTGGCTAAAATATATTATTATTACAATGAATTTAATTGGGCATTTTGGTTATTGATATTATTGTTATAGAGAATTTAAATGGGATTTTGGTTATTGATTATGTTACTCAATGCAATGTTGATTATGTGCTTAAATAATGCTATTTTGGCTTTTTTATTTTTTTAAAAAATTGTTATTACTATTGAATTGTAATTTTTAGCCTAAAATACATTGCTCTTGATTATATATAGTTTTAATATGCTATTTTCTTTTATTTTTTAGTTTATGCTTTATTTTTTAGTGGTCATTAGATGGATGGAGCAAATACTAGTAGAACATCTAATGTGCATCATAATCATGCTATAAACGATAGATGGAAGTATGAGTACATGGTTAATCCATCCAACACAAATGATCTAATTTGTAATTTTTGTGAAAAAGTTACAAAATGAGGGATTTTTTATGCCAAACAACACATTGTTGGAGGGTTTAGAAATGTTAAAAGTTGTTTAAGATGTTCGACTCATATATGTGAAGAAATTCAAGAATTCATAAAGAAAAAGGCCTAATCAACTATTGAGACAAATACAATCCCTAATTTTGAAGATATAGATGGTTATGGTGATGATGAAGAATTAGATGATGTTGGGGGAATAAGCAAGAGTTCGAAGGAAGGAAGTAACAAGTCAATTAATATGTTAAAAAAAACTATGAGAAAAAGGTCCACTTGATGTTTATTTTGAACTAAATGTAGAGAAAGTTGTACAAAGTAGAAAAAAGGGGAAGTTAAAGCAATCTACAATTAATGAGGCATGCAAAAATGAATTGTGAGATAGGGCTTGTAGAGATATAGCTTGGTGAATGTATGATGCAGCTATACCTTTCAATGTCGTTTGTTGGACTAGGATACTTAATCCTATGTTTAAAATCTCTTTTGATCTTGACAAAGTAGATTGATCATCACTAATGTTTCAAATAAGTGTTGTTTTTGCAGAATTGAATCATTTCCTCAAGAAGAAATAAAGAAGTTGATG
>CATIWR010228843.1:0-34760 GCA_949677035.1 Omphalea diandra | reverse complement strand
TATCTAAAACATCTCTTATATTTTTTATATATATATATATATATATATATATATATATATATATATATATATATATATATATATATATATATATATATATATATATATATATATATATATATAATTTGCATCTAAAATATTTTCGACCTTATTTAATAATTTTATCTGACTCATTAAATAAATTATTTAATTAAATAATTTTTATTTAATGAAAAATCGATAAATAATTTTTATGTTGGATAAAGATTGTTATATGGAGTAAGGATAAAATTAGACAAATAATTTATAATTATAGGGCGATGTGGAAAACAATTATGTAAAAGTGGAGAGTAGTTATGTGAAATTGGGGAGATGACTAAAAAATAGGATGAAGTGGAGAACTAGATAGGAACTAAAGAACACGCAATCATGCTTACGTGCAAGTTACTCCTTAAAGTTTTATAAAAGAGAAGTCACTCAACAGATGAAGAAAATCAATCCTACACATTCAATCCAATCAAACATAGACAAGTCCAATTTCTCAAAAGATCAAACAACTTTTGCAATCATTTTGTGAAATCAAGTTCATTGCTTAAGCTAGATTTCTTTTCACAAATCATTTTTCATTGTCTAGTGAATAGTTTGTTCATCGCAAACATGTCCATTATTTAGTACAAAGCATTCTCTTTAACTTTTTAAGTGTTATATCTTTAAATTTCATTATTGCAATCATTTATTGTTTTCAATTTACATTTTGTCTTTAGTTCTCTATGAATCCAACCAAACTATGGTAAGGGAGTTCAAAGATCTAATTGTCATTTGATTTAAAAGTTAGGAGCGCATTCTATTTTAACAGTTTGTGTACCTCACACACTTGGCACACATGGATTTGCTAAGAAAATTTGTGATTCAACATTATTTTTGGCACATCAATAGGACTGATTCTACATGGTACCAAAGACTAGGAGTTTTATTGAAAAAGACATTGTGGTGTCTCAGGATGCCGAAGTCATTGTTGAAGAAGCAAGGCATGAAGGACTTGTTCCCTTAGTTATAGAACTAAACGAAAGAAACCTAACGCCTTAACACTCACAACACTAAGAGGCACAAATCACTCCAACAGGTCCTATTGTTGGAGACCAAGGTATAACTTTACCCCAACTTATCGATGTAAATGATGCTAGAGATATGTTGGGAGAATACAAGATTATGTTTATGGAGGTACAATGATCCTTCCTGGAGAACCAAAGGAAGGCTGTAGAGGAACAAAGTAAGTTTTTTCAGGAGACTTGTTCTTTTATGGCCAACCTAGCGAAGAAGATAACGTATAGCTTGGCCTAAATGAGCCCTAGGAGTGCGACTCGCAACTTGACTCCTAGGTA
This sequence comes from Omphalea diandra, assembly GCA_949677035.1. NCBI lineage: Eukaryota > Viridiplantae > Streptophyta > Magnoliopsida > Malpighiales > Euphorbiaceae > Omphalea > Omphalea diandra. The sequence continues at coordinate 33,399 of CATIWR010228843.1, read as the reverse complement.
AGAGAGATAAATCCATGAAGAGCTAAAGGGCATTCCTTAAGGATTCGTGGTAAAGCCTTAGGATCTCACCAACCTCAAACTCCATAACTTGAAGAATGATATCTACCACCTCACTAGAGAGAGGATGACAATGGAATTTGAAGGGCTCCACACAATGGTCATCCCCATGGTAGGTCAATGGTGTCCTATCAGGTATCTGTTGCTACTAATCCTAATAATCAACCTCACGTCTATGATAATGCAAAGAGTTATGAAGGTGGGAACTGAAGGGGCAATATCTAAGGTAGAATCAACCCAGTAGTTCAAACAATCCTGCTTGCGCCTTAAGTTGATATAAAGGTTGTGAAAAATGTAGTATAAGAGCTTCATGGACTTGGCTTGAGACAACTTGGTCATATGGAGTTTCGTAAACCATATCCAGATGTTATTAATAAAAAGAATCCATATCCTAGGGATTATCAGATCTCTGATTTCACTTTGTTTTATAGAGAAGATGGATAATTTACTTTGGAGCATGTGGCAAAGTTTACCATTCATTATGGTGAATTGGCAAATTACGATAACTTTCCAAATTTTAAGTTGACACTGTTTCTTAACTCTTTGACAGAAACATCATTCACTTGGCATGTTACTTTGCTTAGGAACTCCATTCAAACATGACAGGAGATAGAAAGGTAGTTCCACACTTAGTTCTTCAGGGCAGAGCTTGAAATTTCCATTACAGAGCTCTTTAGAGTGATGCAAAGAGTTGGGAAAATTGTGAATTTATTCTTTGCTAGGTTTAAGAAAATGAGGAATAAATGATAGATCTATTTTTTAGACACTGAATTCATAAAGATGGTCTAAATGAAGAAGTTGTCTAAATGAAGAAGTTCTAAGGCATGAAGTTTCATGGTTTTTATGAACTTGCAGCAAAAGTCACAGAGTATGAGGAGCTGCTGAAAGAGGAGAGCTACCATTGGGAGCTACTACTAGGAGATCAATAATCCAAAGGTAGCAATTGCAGATCTCTCCTCCACGAGGACCTATGTTTGTCTCTTTCCCATAAAAAAAACCTTGGATGCTTAGAGAAAGGAGCAATCCACAAGTGCAACTCCTTAGTACACTTTTCATGTGTCTAAGATGGAGGAGATCTTTAATTTTCTCTTGAATGAGACTTTCATCATATTACTAGTTGATCATAGGTTCTTAAAAAAGGAAAAGCTCAACGAAAGGAAATACTGTAAGTGCCATAATTCTACTTGTTAGGCTTTCAAGAATGTTGTGTAAGACAGGATCAATAAGGGAGTTCTGAAATTCCATAAGAAGAAGGAGACCATTTTGGTGGATGAAGATCCCTTCCTGCCTGTGGCAACTATTAATTTGGCCATATTTGATTTAAGAGCATTGTTGTACTTCAAAAGAAAGGAGAAATGACTAGCTTTGGGCTTTCACCAAATATGGATCCCAAATAGAGCTCCATTTTATAATAAGGTAGTGGCAATGGTAAAGCCTCATCCTTCATCCATATTTGAGAGAAATCAACTTAGATTTATGATTCCACCTTCAATTTAACCTAGTTGGCAATGGTACAAGGTGCAACATAAGAAGTTTCCCATGCCATTCATTAGAACATAAAAAAGGAGGCTCTTAAGGTAAAAGGTTGAGGAATGCAGGAGACAAGAGCAATAAACCCAACTAAAGGTGGAGAGATCCCTAAAGGTTGAGTGATCCGAGTTTAAAAGGAAAGCAACAAGAGATGTAGATTATGTAGCTAGCTCAGTTGGTAGTTCTGATGGGGATCCTTCATTAGAAGGAACTTTTTATAGTGAGGGATGTTCTTGTACCTTTTGGTTGTGATATTGTGACCCTGTCGCAGGTGTTCCAATCCAAAGATGTGAAAGAGGACCTTATAGAGGTGGAAAGGATCCTAAACACATTGTAGGCCAAGGCTCACTATTGGAGGGAAAAGATTATTATAATGGTATAACGATCCAAGCCACTAGTTCTAACAGATCGAAAAGGGTGGTTTTTAAAAAGCCATCAACAGAAATGACAAAGCACTTGAAGACTTTAAATGTGAAGGCACACTTAAATGGAAGGCTAGTGTCAAGTGTCATGGTGGATAATCGATCGATAATAAATGTGTGGCCATTGAGGATATTGGTTGCAATGGGAAAAACAATTGAAGATCTAATAGCAATAGAGGTTTTAGTTTTGGCTTTCAATGGAAAGATCACCAAGACTCTTGGAGTCCTTCCCATCAAGATCACCTTAGGAAGTAAGACCTTTCTATCTACCTTTTTTATTGCTCACTCTTTAATTGTCTAAAATGTTTTCGTAGAGAGAGATTAGATCCATACCAATGGGTGTGTTTCTTCTTCTCTCCATCAATTCTTATTGTTTTGGAAAGGGAACAATGTTAAGGTACTTTAGGTAGATAGGTAACCATTTTCCACGTGCTTTGATGCAGTGAAAGCTAAATACTATGATGGAGACTCAAGCCTAATAAAGTTTATGGTTAAAAAGTGGAATGGAGATTCAAGTAAGGTTTATGTGTAAAGAAGCAAAATAGAGAACCAAGTAAAACCTCTCTTAAAGCCCATCGCCATCGTGCTACATAAGCTAATGTTGTATCCAATCATCAAAGAGATTGATAATGAATAAGTAAACTTAAGAAAAATGCGATAGCTACAGCCATGAAGTACATATTGTACATGCATCAAACCTTTGATAGGTTAGAGCTTGACGCATTTTAAGATGTACGTGGTGCTGAGGTGATCTTTGAGCAAAACCCAAATGAGAACGAAAAAGAGTTATGAATTTAGGATTTAGAGTGAGCACCTTTAAAGTTTGAGGATCTTAAGCTAAAGGTGCACAATCCAATGGATGAATTTAATCTTGGCACACTTGAGGAGCTAATAATTACATATATAAGCTCATTACTACCTAAGGAGTTGAAAAAATTCATCATTGAAGTATTAAAGGAGTTTAAAGGCTGTTTTGGCTAGAGCTATGAGGAGATGCCAAGACTCAATAAGAGTTTTGTGGACCATCGCCTCCTCATCAAACCAGACTTTTGCCCTTACCAATAACCACTAAGGAGAATGTCTAATGAGATGGAGCTCAAAGTTAAGGAGGAAATTGAGGAATTATTAAAGGTGGGCTTCATAAGTCCTACAAGGTACACACAATGGCTTTCTAATGTAGTTCTTATTGTCTAAAAGAATGAGAAGCTTCATATTTATATGGATTTCAGGAATCTAAATGCTATAACTACTAAGGACATGTATGTCATGCTAATACCTGACATGCTAGAAGATTCAGCTGCAAAGAATGAGTTACTATCCTTCATGAATGATTTTTTAGTTTATACTTAATCCTTATTACTAAGGAGGATATTTCAAAGATAGCTTTTCAATTCTCTAGTACTATTAGGACCTTTGAATGGTTCGTCATGGCTTTTGGATTAAAAAATGCTAAAGTAACATACCAAAGGGCTATGAATGCCATTTCTCATGATATGATAAGACACCAAGTGGAGATCTACATTGATGAGATCATGGTTAAATCAAGAAAAGTTGTTAACCATGTGGAGCATTTAAGGAAAAACTTCCAAAGAATGAGAGAACACAAACTTAAGCTAAATACATTAAAGTTTGCATTTGGGGTACAAGTAGGAAACTTTTTTTATTTTTCTTAGTGCACTAAAGAGGCAATGAGGTAGACAAAAACAAGGCAAAAGTAGTAATTGAAGCCAAGTCACCTTAAAACAAAAAAAAAAATGCTCCAAAGGTTCCTCGGGCAGGTAAATTACTTAAAGAGATTTATCGCTAATTTGGCAAGGAAAGCCAAGGTATTTTCAAGCCTATTGAATCTAAGATAGGTCAAGGAGTTCAAATGGAAGCAATGTCACTAAGAGGCTTTTGATAAAATTAAGGAGTATCTCACCAAGCCTCCTATACTATGCCCCTACGAGATGAAATTCCATTTAAGTTATACCTCTCAACCATGAATGAGTCTATTAGGTGTCTATTAGCATAAAGCAATTCAGTGAGACATAAGCAAGTCGTGTACTACTTAAGTAGGCTCCCAACACCTATATAAGTAAAATATTCTCTTATAGAGAAGTTGTGTTTGGCTCTTATTTTTTACTTGCACAAAGTTAAGTCACTTTTTGATCAAATAAAGGGAGTATGTGGTGTCTCAAACTGATTTGATGAAGTACATGCTAAATAGACAATTAATCACTAGAAGGATTGGTAAGTGGTCTTTTGCTTTAACCAAATTTATGCTAATCTATTTTTCATAGAAATCCATAAAAGGACAAGCCCTAGGAGATTTTCTAACATATTACCTCTTTCGAGATAGGAGTTGAGAGAGAACTAAATCTATAAGTGTATGGATCCAATACAAAGAAATCAACAGGAGTAGATATGGTGATCACATCTCTAATAGAAGCCAAAATAATGTTGTCTTTCAATTTCGCCTTTGAATGCACCAATAACTAGACCGATATAAAGCTTTGGTGATTAGCTTAGAAATCCCATAGGAGCTAGGAGCTAAAGACGTAATAGTGATTGGGGACTCACAACTGGTCCTCAAGCAGTTAAAAGAGGAGTGCAAGTGTAGCAGTATTTTACTAGCTTTGTATTATACTGATGTAGATTATTGATTCCTTTAATGACATTTTATTCTTGCACATCCCTAAAGAAGCTAATTGAGAAGCTAATGAGCTAGCTCAAATAGCTTCTAGGATAAAAATGAGCGATGAGCTAACCCATACGTATGTTATTGTAGAGAAAAGAAATAACTCTTCTTTTGTAGAAAAAGGCATTAACATGGAGTTTTTAAGTGTTGATGCATCAATGGGCAATGATTAGAGAATAAAGCTCAAATAATATATAGATTGCCCAAGTACCAAGGTGTCATATAGAGTTAAAAGTCCAAGTCTTAACTTCATCCTCATAGAGGTAGAGCTATATAAGAAGGGCTTTGATAAGTTGTTGCTAAGGTGCTTGGGGTTCCCTGAAGTAATAGAGGTGATAAGCAAGTACATGAAAGAGCTTAGAGAGCTCACCAAGTAGTAATCAATATGAGGTGGCTGTTAAGGAGACATGATTATTATTGGCAATCAATCATGAAAGATTGTATCAACTACTCCAAAGGATGCCAACAGTGTCAATGATATGGGAGTGTTCAAAGGTTTCTAGCTGCGGAGCCATATTTCATCGTAAAACCATGGCCTTTTAGAGGATGGGCCATAAATTTGATTAGAAAGATCCACCCAATTTCATTAAAAGGTCATAACTTCATCATTATAGCTACTGACTGTTTCACCAAGTGGGAGAAGGCAGTTCCTTCAAAGAAGGTAGAATAGAAGGTCATAATTCAATTCATCAAAGAAACCTCATTCATAAATTTGGGATCCCATAATCCATCACAACAAACTAGAGAACCATGTTTACAAGAGAAGAATTGAGAGACTTTTATGGAAGATGATAACATCAAATTAAATCAAACTCATTTTACGCTCAAGCTAACAAAGAGGTAGAGGTGTTAAATAACATTCTCATTGGGATCTTGGACAAGATGTTAACAAAGAACCCAAGGGATTGGCATAAAATCCTATCACAAATATTATGGGCTTATAAAATATCAAAGTGGAGCTCTACTAGAGTAAGTCCTTTACGTTGACTTTTGGTCATGATATGATGATGATTGTGGTTCCATCCCTAAGGGTTACAATATATAATGGATTGATGCCCAATGAATACAATCAAGTGATGCTTATGGAGTTAGAGTAAGCAGATGTGGAAAGTTTCAAGCACTAAATCGCTTGGTGATAAAAAAGAAGAAAGTGTCCAGAGTGTACAACAAAAAGGTTTGAAAGAAAAGCTTTAATCAAGGAGATCTAGTTTGGAAGACTGTACTTCCCTTGGAAGCTAAGGATCGAGAATATGGTAAGTGGTCCCCCCAACTGGTAGGGTCCCTTCAGGGTCCATAAGGTTTTAGAAGGCAATGCATATTGGCTTTCAAGTTTACATAGGAAGCAACATAAAAGATTCATCAATGAAAAGTTTTTGAAGAGAAATTATCCCATTATATGGGAGATAATGGAGAAACAACTAGAAAAATGTCTTGGGTCAATCATGACCATTACAATATCTCTAAGTTGTAATGTCGTTGGAGATCTAGTTTTAGTATCCTATTTTGTAGGCCATCAATATGGCCATATTTTTCTTTTTCTTACAAGTAGGGTAATAAGCCACTTTGAAATAAAGATTGTAGGCCTCATGACCACTTTCATAAATATTCAATTTTTATTTCATCATGCTTTTCAATTCTCATAAAAAATATAAAAATAATAGATCACCAAAGGATATCATCATCTTAATCATCTTATGCAATGCCAAAACTCTTGGCTGCGTTATGCAAAGAATGGCTGAGGTGCATAGTGTACAAAAGTCCAATGACGTGGCTGTATGAATGTAATGCATGGTTACACAATGCAAAATGATGGTTTAATGCTCAGTATGCAACATGTTAAGTCATATGGCTGCATGAAATAGGCTAAAAAGCCATTTCTCAAAGATCAACAAACAATATTCATATCATAGAGAAAAGAAAGAGTCTAAGTGGGCATATGTAATTTTATTCCCAATCAATCAATTAATCAAATGGTGGTCCAAGTAATCAAAGCCATAAAACAAAAATAAAAGTGTCATCATGCTCAACGGGCATGATGCCCAACAGTATAAATGAATATCACTAATTTAGGGGGATAAATAATAAGAAAGGATAGTGATAATCTCATTGCACCTAGTACTATAAGAGTCTATTACCTTTTGGGCTCCCTCCATCTCTTTATTTTAAGACTAAACTTGCTGATATTTTGCCCTTAAGTTTTTCCCTCCTCTGTGGCTTTTACTATAGCCATATTATATAAATCCTTCGTTCTTTTTCCCTCCTTAAGGAGCTCAACTAGTTTTGCCTCTCGAGTGGCTATCCCAAATTTTAGTTATAGAAGGGCCATGTATTCCTATTAGTATGACTTTGAGATAATTTTGTAGTGGCCTTGGGCTTTATTAGCCTCAACCATAATAACATCATAAAGGCCTTACAGCAGAGAAGGCCATCAGCTTATCATAAAAAGCAAAAATGGAAGCACTCTTCTCCTTAGTACTAAAAACATATATTGAATCTCATATGTTATATCACTAAGGAAGGAGAAGCCATATGATGAGGTCATTATAGCCTAGAGAGTAGCAAGGAAAGATCGTACTACTGTGTGTTGGTCCTCATTCAGGCTCAAGAGATCCAAGCTTAAAAAGATGGAGCAAGTTATTTTGGTAGACCTAATAGCAACCTCAAAAGGAAGTGATTAATAGAGCTTTGTTGCAATGACGTCCTCATAAGGAAGCTGAAATCAAGCTCAAAGAGTAAATCTTGATAGATTGCTCTGGGAGAGATAGCTTGAAAGAAACACAAAAGGCGTAAAAACCAATAAAGAAAGCCTAAAGCTAAAAAGAAAAAAGAAGAATTACTATATAGACCTTTGGGATCTCATTGCTAGATCTCCTAGAAGAGTCAATATCAATGTGGGAAGTTTTACTACTAGAACTCCCTGTAAGAAGAACATCACTAGAAATTAGAGTACCATGATTTATAGGCCCTATAGAAGGAGGAGCAGCTTTAGGAAGCAAGAGATCCTCAGAGTCTGTGGCATCATCATGATCATCGTCACCAGAATAATCTGCAGGATCTAATGCCTGCATTGGATCTTGAGGTGTATTCTTGAAGGGGAACTATAGCTGAATTCACCCAGACCACCTCATCTTTGAGTTCACTTGTGGAGTTAGTTTCTTTTATTTCTTTGCAGAAGCAGTATTAAGAGCTTTCTTTGGAGGAGTCTCTCCTTTATCTTTTTTTTTTTTTAAATAAAAGAAGGGGAGATCTTTTGTTTCTTCTTTGTTTGTGGTGATGGAGACTCCGTATCAATGTTTGCAATAAGATTTGACAAAATTTATAAAATGAAGGTACATGAAAGGAGACATAATGGCAAAATAAAATTTATTATACCTACTAACATGTCCTCAAAAGAGTCTGGCATGAGCTCTTCGAATCTTCATCACCACCACTAATAAAAGGTAGCAACCTTCATAGGTCTCACATCGATCACATGGCAAGAAAGTAACAAATGTCGCTCCATTAACTAAAAGACCACAATGGTAGTGGTATAATCAGGTAAAGTAATAATAGCAGGATTAAGCATAGGAACCTCCTTGGTGACTCCGAACTATCGGCTCTGAAAACATCAAAAGTATCGTACAAGATGTGATAGTGAAGGAGAAAGAGAACTAAAGAAGGATAATGAGCCCCAACACCAAGGAAATGGCTCATAATGTGATAACAAAAAGCTAGGTCCACACGTTTTAAACAGTCGCTGCATCTGGAGTTAGAAACTAAAACCACTAAGGCTAATGCTAACTCTCATATGGACCCACCCATATATCTAGTTGTTCTGAGTTAATGTACTTCAGGGAAAGGAAATACTGGATAACATATCAAAAGGTGAAGAATAATATATTAGCCTCGACCTAAGGAAGAAAGATGTGTGTGGCTGCTTGTTCCTCAAGGCTAGGAAGTAAGTAAGTAACCAAATTTGAACTAGCCAAATATTACTACCAACATAAGAAAATAGGACATCAGCTACACATTTGTGTAGGGCCTGATAGGTGAAGGCCAGTAGAATGGTCCTAAGAGCAAATAAATGTGCAATAACTAAAGCCTTAGCTACAGGAACATAGTCCATAGATGGCTTCCATAAAGATGGGAATAAAATATACCTGCACAAAAGAATCTAAATAAACTCTATCAACTCCTCCTTAAAAGGTGTAGCAGTGCGCCCCTGTGAATGCTAGATAATGATATGATAAGACTACTCCGTGGATGTCACATGGAGAGGTGGCAAAGAAGGCTCATTTGGATTAACAAGACAAGTGTTATCCTCTCTAAAAATAGGAAGACCAATAAAAAAGAAAACATCCTTCAGTGTAATGGAAATCGAGCTAAATGGAAAAATAAAAGAGCTAATGGAAAGAGCCCAAAATCGAAAGGCGACATGGAGAATACCCTACTTCATAGAAATCTAGATATGACTAAAACAACTTCAAAGACTCTCATTCTCTTTAAGTCATCTACAAAATGGGGAAGGAGTTGATTTGTCCATTCCCGCTAGTCATCTAAAGTGTCAGGCCATGCCTTGATTTTCCCCTGAGTTTCTGGTTCCTTGAGCTTTTTACCAAGGAGAAGCTTATTTTCTATCATCATTGGGTATGAAGCACCATGAGCATAAGGATTAAGAATCCCTACACTAAGTAGGTAACCTTCCTTCCTTTATGTGGCAATTGGAGAAAATAAGTCTGAGGAGGCCTTGAATCAAAAGAAATTCGATGAGAAATGCTGAAAAAAAAATATTTGGTTTATAAGACTTTAAGTGAAAGAATTATGATACCTAAATGAAATATGGGGAGGGAAAGATTAAAGAATGTTCCTCAACTTAATTGGTGGATAGAGAGAGGCCACTAAAATAACCTACATACCAAAACAAAAGTCAGTTAATTGGTGTACTTTAATTGAAATTAATTTTGTTCTTGTAGGGATGTACCTTTCTAGGTGTAGGGTGAGTATCTATATAAGAAGCATCCTCTATTGGAAGAGAGGAGCTAATAGGGGAAACATTATCCTGTACAAGGAAAATATCAATACAAAGAGGTAAAACAAAAGGAGCAACACACAAGATAAAAAGGTTTATCTATGAAGCTATGGGTGGAGCAACAGTTTCCTCCTGAGGAGCTAAAGTACTAGGAAGATCCTGAGCTGGTGCAGATGAAGAAGCCATAGTAGACACTATTGAAAAAAAGGTATAGATTTAATTGCTGACATAAAAAAAAATTTTTAAGGTTGAAAAATATTATTTTTAGGCTTAATATGTTGAAAGAAAAATTAAATTTGGTCTAGTATAGTGGAGGAAAAGTTTATGCCAGAGAATTATTTTTTATAAATAAAATTGATTTGTGTCCTAAGGGAATTGGCAAAATAGCCATTCCAAATATAATAATTTTTTGGCAAACAAGCACGAAAATAAATTAAAGTGTGACATGGTGAATAATTTTGGTCAAAATATTTAGTTTACGTAGGGATCCCTAACTGACCAAAATAATGATTCTCTATATATTAAGTATAAAAGTGTGGAGAGTTACTCTAGTATTAAATTGTTAAAAGACCAAATTGATTTTTAGAAGAACTAGCCAAATTTTTTGTGATTAATTACTCAAAATAGTTGGAGATCACCAGAGACTATTAGGGATCCCTAAGCCAAACCTTACAAAATAGGTCAACTGGTCATTTTAGAGTATTATTTGGCTAAATAAAAATCTAAGTTTTATCTTAAATTTAGTATTAAAGTTGGGATCCCCATAGAAAAAAGAAATTCCTAGATCTCTTGAGGGATCCCCAAGCCAAAAAATCATACAATAGGCTAATCAACCATTTTACAACATTATTTAGGTAACCAAAAGTCTAAGTCCATCAAAACTCTAGTGATAAGGGTAAGATATCCAAGACATTATTGGAGATCCCTAAGCCAAATGTTGGCCCTAATATACTAAGAAGGGAGGGGGGGGGGGGGGGTTGGGCGGGGTGGTTTAAATTGGTCGCAAATTTGAACTTTTGATTTTAGAGGAAGCTCACTAGAATGAAAGATTAGAGAAAGGGTAGGAGAAGAATCAACACAAGAGTTTTATAGTGGTTTGGGTATTAACCAACCTTACATCCACTCCCAAATTTACCAATTGGGTATTTCACTCAATCTCTAGTATTTTACAAGCTCACACTCAACTTAGTGTTTAGGCTCACACCAAACCTTACAAGTGTTTTCCTAAGGCTCACACTCAACCTAGTGTTTTAGGCTCACACCAAATCTTACAAGTGTTTTCCAAGGCTAACATTTAAACGTATACAAGAGTTTTCTAAGGTTCACTCTCAAACCTATACAAGAGTTTTCTAAGGCTCACTCTCAAACCTATATAAGAGTTTTCTACACAAAGGCTAACTCTCAAACCCAACCCAAAAGGTGTTTAAAGCTCACACCAAACTATGTACAAAGAAATAAATAATTAAAGTAGAGAATTAACTTTGCAAGAGTTTTGGCACTACCAATAGTTCTTCTTTTGTATTTACATCAGTTTGGTGGAGTATTTATAGCCCACATCCACCAAAGAGACGTTACTCTAAAACTATCAACAAATCTCCAAGATGTGCTAGGTAGATTTAGCATTAAATGCTTGTCAGGCATAAGTCGCAGTCGCTACTACCTTTTTTGTGGTCATGAATTTATAATTTGCACTTAAGAGTCAAAAATTGTGGCAAGAACCCCGTCTTGTGTCTAACGGCTAGTCCATATGTCAGTTGTCCATTAGTTGTCAAAGAAAAGTAGTCGTAAGTCTTTTTAACGGATCTTAAACTTCATGGTCGCGAGTTTTTTTTGTCATGGGCACAACTGAGATTGTGAATTCCTCTGTTTAGTGAGGAAGCTTTAACTCCTTAAGTTGTGGTTGCGACCAAGCCTTTGCACTCCTGATTTTTGATTTCCAACAGTTGCCTTGTGCTTTTGGCACGTTGTGGCTGTAGCTTTGGTTCCTTCTTTTATCACTATGAAAGTCACGGTCATGAACCTAACGCGACACCCACCGTGAATTCCTCTGTGACTAAGGCTTTGTAATCTTTGGATGGGTCACGATAATGAAATAGCTCATGAATTTCTCTGGCCTAGCTTCATCCTTTTTTATGATTGATTCACGGTCTCAATTTAGAATATGCACATAACGAATTTGGATGAACTTTACGAGTTTAGAGATTTTGAATTCCAAACAAGATAACTCTTATAAACTGTAAAAATAACACTTAAAATTGATATTGTAACTTTCAATCTATATTGTCAAGATCAAAAGAGAGTCTTGACTTAGGTTTGAATAACATAGTCTAACAATCTCTCCCTTTTTTATTTTGACAATTTAGATTAAATATGCAAAGGATAAAAAATCAATTATGCATGCTCCTAATAGAATGATTGTGAAGTGATTCAAATCACAAGTATGAAATTGCTCCCCCTCAATCCATACTTCCCCTTAGTTATTCTAATAAGATCATTGTCAATTTTATCTCCTCTTTTTGTATGTTCCCTTTTGTTATATTCAATCAATTATCTCTCCCTCTTTGTCAAGATCAAAAAGAGAGGAATAAGGAAGAGAATGGGGAATGCGAGAGGGAGAGACCATAAACTTATCAATTGTATAAACTCAAATTAGAATAGCAAACATAAATAATTTTGCATAATTGATCACAATATGCCACATAAGAAGATAAATGGATGAAACATAAATGCAAAATAATTCAAACATTTAAAGATGCTTTAACACAAAAACTAGGGCTAGAAATTTAAGAATTTTCACATATGGCCCTAGTATAGAGTATATGATTTTGATTTGAACATTTGAAATGTAGAAAACTTCAAATGCAAAATGAATTGATTCAACTCATCACACAATCAATCAAATCAAATCAAACATGTCAACACATGGATATATCAAACTATAAAACTCCCTCTAACTATATGCATAAATATATTAATTTGAAAACATAAGGGATAAGGGATACATTACAAGTTTAGTATCAATGCCTTGATACCAAATAACCATTTGAAACTTTATTCCTTCTTTATTAGCAATCTCCATTTTGCCTTCAGATTTGCATGATGAGAATTTGGTGAAGGAGTCCCCATCCTGCAATATCAAACACTTTCCTTTGGTGCCCAAACATACTTGGGTCCTTGGGAGTTAGTCTTGAAAGGGTCCTGCAATTTGACGTGTGCCTTTCTAATGTGGCAAAATACATTGATATGCTCATATCTCATGCAATAATGACATTGGAGTTTAGACTTGGGAGTCTTTCTCCTATGCACAAACTTAGTATGAGTAGGAGGCCTTCTCATACTTTGATTATGTGAGTACATGTATGTGCATGAGTGATTAGGAGTAGAAGAGAATTTATTATATTTGTATGGTTAAACATGATTCTTGTTATAAATGTAACCATATTTTGCTCTTTGAGCCTTGGCTCCTGAGCCTTGAGGGGTCTTTCCTTTGCCCTTAGGCATAAGTAGTTTAATGGTAGGGACTCCTCTCTTCCCCATAACCTCAATACTTAAGGTTTGAGATGTTGATGCTCTAATGAATATAATAGGTGAAGAGGTTTTATTGAAGCCTAAAGCATGTCTAACTAAATGAGGTCTTTGAGATGCAATAAGTGTATCCAAAGCTTTCTTCCCCTTGTCAAATTTAGAGATGGAGTTCCTAAGTTCTATAACTTCATCCTTTAAAGAATCATTTCCTTTCTCAAATAGTTAAGAGAGGATGAAGACCTAGAAAGACTCTCTAGAGACTTTGAGTTCTTCATTAGAAGTCCTCAACTCACTTATTAGGTCATTTAAGGATTTAAATTCATCCTCTAATTTAAAACATTTTTTCTTTTAAGTTTTCATTTATGACTTATATTTGTCACATTTCAAGGTGAGAGCTTCTAAAAGCCCATCATCTATATCATTAAATGCATCATAATCATCATAAGAGTGTGGAAAAGTACTTACCTCTTTGGAGGAGTCCTCTTGAGCCATGAAGCAAAAGCTTGCTACTTCATCTTCTTCTTCATCACTTGACTCATCATCCTAAGTAGCCTTGAAGCTCTTCTTCTTTTTCTTGTGATAACAGGAAGATGACTTTCTTTGGTTTTTTTCTTTCTTTTCCCATTTTCATCAACTTTTTAGTCCTTCTTGATATTTTAGCAAGCTCTTTCTCTTTTTCATCACTTTCATTGGAGTCACTTGAGCTTGAATAATCTTTTTGACCTTTGAAGGCCAGAGCTTTCTTCTCCTCCTTATTTCTTTATTCTCTAAGCTTCTTCATCTCTTCGTCTTTCTTGAGAGTCATCTTATAAGTGAAAATCTTACCAATGAGGGCATCGATTGGCACTTTCCCAATCTCAGGATTGGACTCTTGAATGTTGTATACTTTTGTACCAAATTTATCTAATGGATGAGATTTGAGGATTTTAGTATTTACCTCATAGTTGGTAAGAGTCCTTCCAAACATTTTCATATTTGTGACAATAGATAGGAGTCTATTTGTCATTTCAGTGATGCTTTCATGGTCCTTCATCATAAAGAGCTCTTACTCTATCACATACATCACCAATCTACTTAATTTCACAAGAGTTGTGCCCTCATGATAGTTTTTAGTATTTTCCATATGGCATGTGCATTTTGGCAATGTTAGATTCTTCCAATTTCTTCTCTTGACATAGAGGTTAGGAGAATAACCATTGCCCTCTTGTTCTTCCATTTGCCTTCCTTTGTGCTTCACTCTATTCTTCTCTTACAATTGCCACTTCTACTCCTTCAACCATCTTTGTTGGAGGCTTCCACTCTTCAAGAATATAATCCCATAAGTTGATGAGATCACTATCAAGATAGATCTCCATTTTATGCTTCCAAAAAGCATAATCATTGCCATCAAAGTGAGAATTAAGGTGAGAGTGGACTCTTTCTTGTGCCATTGATCTTTTCTCACACAATTAAGGATTGAATTGAGACTTGGCTCTGATATCAATTGTTGGCCCTAGTGCATCAAGAAGCGAAAGGGATGAATTGGTGGCAAATTTGAACGTTTAATTCTAGAGGAAGCTGACCAGAATGAAATATTAGAGAAGGGGTAAGAGAAGAATCAATATAAGAGTTTTATAATGGTTCAGGTATTAACCAACCCTACATCCATTCCCTAATTCACTGATTGGGTATTTCATCGATCTCTATTATTTTACAAGCTCACACTCGACTTAGTGTTTAGGCTCACACTAAACCTTACAAGTGTTTTACTACTTACCTTAGTATTTTAGTCTCACACCAAACCTTACAAGTGTTTTCCAAGGCTGACACTTAAACCTATACAATAGTTTGTAAGGCTTACTCTCAAACCTATACAAGAGTTTTCTAAGGCTCACTCTCAAACCTATATAAGAGTTTTCTATACAAGGGCTAACTCTCAAACCCAACCCAAAAGGTGTTTAAAGCTCTCACTATACTATGTACAAAGAAATAAAGAATTAAAGTAGAGAATTAACTTTGCAAGAGTTTTGGCACTACCAATAGTTCTTCTCTTGCATTTACATCAGTTTGGTGGAGTATTTATAGCCCACATCAACCAAAGAAACATTACTCTAAAACTATCAATAAATCTCTAAGATGTACTAGGCAGATTTAGCATTAAATGCTTGTCAGGCGAAAGTCGCGATCACTACTACCTTTTTCATAGTCATGAATTTCTAATTTGCATTGAGGAGCTAAAAATTATGGCAAGAACCTCATCTTGTGTCTAACGGCTATTCCACGTGTCAACTTTCTATTGGTTGTCCAAGAAAAGTAGCCATTAGTCTTTCTAAAAGATCTTAAACTTTGTGATCGCGAGTTTATTTTGTCATGGGCGCGACTGAGACCATGAATTCCTCTGTTTGGTGAGGAAGCATCAACTCTTTGAGTTGCGGTTACGACCAAGCCTTAGCACTCGTGATTTTTTATTTTCAACGGTTGCCATGGACACTTGGCGTGTTGTGGCTGTGGCTTTGGTTCCCTCTTTTGTCACTATGAAAGTCACGGTCGCTAACCCAATGCGACACCTACTGCGAATTCCTCTGTGACTAAGGCTTTGCAATCTTTGGATGGGTTGCGAGAGTGAAATAGCCCGCAAATTCCTTTGGCCTATCTTCAACCTTTTTTGTGATTAATTCACGGTCGCGATTTAGAATATACACATCACGAATTTGGATGAACTTTACAAGGTTAGAGATTTTAAATTCCAAACAAGATAAATCTTATAAACTGTAAAAATAACACTTAAAGTTGATATTAGAACTTTCAATCTATATTGTCAAGATCAAAAGAGAGTCTTGACTTAGGTTTGAATAACCTAGTCTAACACCAAAAATCTCAAAATAGGTCAATTGACCATTTTACAGTATCATTTGGCTAATTAAAAGTTTAGTTCTTCCTAAAATAAGTGATAAGGATGGAATCCCAAGGGAAAAGTTATTAAAATGGTTTACAAAAGCTATTTTCATGTTAGATCCCTAAGGATTATTAGAGATTTCTAAGGTAAAAAACTACTTAATAGGTTAATTTTCTAGTTTATAGTAATTTTATCCAAAATCTAGTGATAAGGGTGGGATCACTAAGGAAAAATTATAAAATGGCTTTTAAAAGCCTTTTTGACGCAAGATCCCCAAGGGACCATAGGAATCTCCAAGGTAAGAAATACAAAAAGTAGTGTGTAAAAACTATTTTTATCCAAAATCCTTAAAGATTGTTTAGATCCCAAGGTAAGTTTCATTAATGGCTTTGAAAAGCCATTTTTATTAAGGATCCATAGGAGTTACATAGGATCCTCGAGGCCAAAAATGGTTCAACAATGAAAATGCAAAATAAATTGGCCTAGTATGATCCATTTATCCTTTAGAAGTCATAAATAGCTTGAAAAAGCCATAATCACTCATAAATCTCCAAATGGGCATCAATGGTGCAAAAACCCATAGGGATCCACAAGGCCAAAAAATTGGTTCTCCAACTAAACAATTGGCCTAACATGGTTTATTTATGCCCAACACTTATAAATGGCTTATAAAAATCATATTCTCATGCAGAATATACTAATGGTGTAAAGTTCTCAAAGGATCCCTAAGGGAGCCCTAAGAAAAAAACACATCAAGAATAGGGAATTATCTAAATTAATATCAATAAATTTATTAGAAATAATTTGGATAATTTCTAACTATTCCAAATAAATTTTTTAATAATTGATTTGAATTTTTGGTGAAAGTTTGGGATATTAGCCATTCATCAACAATGCCAAAAACTTAAGAGCACCAAGGCAAAGTTCTCAATCTCAATTCACACACACTAAAATGAAAAAAAAATAATAAATAAAGTTTGGTAATTAAAGAGGTTGTGGAAATCACACTCACCATTTTTTGGATCTTGTTCTCTTATAATGTTTGGTGATGAGTCTTGAGGAGCACCAAAGTGGGGGAGCACCAAAAGGAGGAGAGACCGCCTTAGGTTTGGAGAGTAAAAGGTGTGTCGAATTAGAGCTTGAGGTAACATGGGTTGGCATTGCACTTGAAGAGGGAACCGCCAAGATTTATGGAGATGGAATTGTTGGTGTCATACACAAAGAGAGCCAAGCTAGGCTTGTGGGTATCATGCGTAAAGAAGGAGGCAGTGCTTAGGTTTGGTTCAAACTGATGTTCACACCAAAAGAAGATGAAGGCATGGGTAGCATTCAGGTCATTGTTGAGTAAGAAGAGAATGCAGGGGAGGAACTCGATTTCCTGGGTATTTCATATGAAGAAGAAAAAGGAGATAAGGAAAGATTTTTAGAGCTCTTGACTTTGTGTGATTGGATTTATGTTGGGAGAGGAAATTGGCAGTGGAATATAATATAAAAGGGTTAATGGATGAAGATTGGATTTGATTCTTTTGATTTGAATTTTGAATAAGAGAAACCCATGGGATTAGAAATGATTTTTGAATGGAGAATTATTTTGAGAAATTGTAGGACTTTATTGGAGAATTTGAAAAGTATTTTGGAATAATGGAATTTGAAAAGAATTTTGAATTTGAAAGCTTGGAGATTGAATTAATGGTGGTAGAGAGAAAGATGGAGGTTTCAAAGAAAAGGAAGAAGAAGATGATGGGATGGGATATTGAAAATTTGAGTTTTTATTTAATTGTTCCAATTCCTCTTTAATATTTCTTTGCTAAGTTATTTTTTTATTTTCATAATACCTAGTAATATTGGCATCTTTTTTAACCTTGGGCTTAAATCTCTTTTGAGCCATGGTTGGAGAATTTTGAGAAGAAAGAAAGAGTTTTCATCTAAATAAACCTTTACATGGGCTAGGTTATTTAGATGTAAGGGGCATTGTTTGCACCCAAAATATTTTAAGCCCAACCCAATAATTTTTTCTAGCCCATTAAATAAATTATTTAATTAAATGATTTTTATTTGATGAAAGAATAAATAAATAATTTTTAAATTGGATAAAGATTGTTATATGAAGTAAAGATAGAGTTAGATAGGTAATCTATGATTACAAGACGACGTGGAAAGCAGTTACGTGAAAGTGGGGAGATGGCTAAAAAATAGGAAGAAGTGGAGAACATGGAGCACTTGGCAGGAAGTGGAGAACGTGCAATCATGCTTATGTGCAAGTTACTCCTTGGGCTTTATAAAAAAGGAAGCCACTCAACATAAGAAGAATAAGAACCAATCTTATGCATCCAATCCAATCAAACACACACAAGTCCAATTTCTTAATAGATCAAACAAGTTTTAAAATCATTTTGTCAAATCAAGTTCATCACTTTAGCTAGATTTCTTTTCACAAAAACATTTATCATTATCTAATGAATATTTTGTTCATCACAAACATGTCTAGTATTTAATACAAAACATTCTCTTCAAGTGTTCTATCTTTAAATTTCATTGTTGCAATCATTTGTTGTTTTTAATTTACAGTTAGTCTTTGGTTCTCCATGAATCCAAGTAAACTGTAGTAAGGAAGCTTAGAGATCCAATTGTTGTTTGATCTAAAATTTAAGAGCGCATTCTATTTTAATGGTTTGTGTACCTCACACATGTAGCACGCCCGAATTCGCGAAGAAAATTTGTGATTCAACATATATATATATATATATATATATAGTTTTAAATTATTTTATGTAAATTTGTATACAAATATTTTGTTAAATTAATTTTAAAACTCTATTATATGCTACATTATTTTTTATTTTAAAATATCCCAATCCTTTTTATAACTGTAAGTGAATTTAATATAATTATGTTTCATTTCATTTGAGAAATTGTCTTACATAACTTCTTGTTATATGCTGCAACTTTTTTAAAAATATAAAATTTACAAATATTAAAATCTGAAATATAGAATTTAATATTTTGTCTTAATATATTATATTATTTATTTGTCTAATATCACAACTCTTATGTGTTATATATTGAATAAGAATTCTACATAAAAACTTTTAGCATATCACTCTTACATTTATTAGTTCATTATTATGATTATATAAAACATATTGGACGTTAATTAATTGGATACATTTTTCTAATTGAGTAATAAAAAAATTTACACAACTCAACTTTGGTTTGATTGAGTGTGTATTTTTATTAAGACTTTAGTATTTTTGGTTCATTTCTTTCATTTTTTTATAACTTATATAATAAAAAAATTTTCTTATAAAAGATTAATTAGTGGTGAGCAAATTTTTGAAAAAAATTAGCAAATCAAATTGAATCGATATTATTCAATTATTCAATTTATTTTATATAATAAATCGATTTGGCTTAGTTTAAAAATTTTGTTAGCAAGAAAACCGTAAAAAATTTTAAAAAATAACTTGTAAAATGATGCATTTTGTTGTTCGTATTATTAATCCTAACCCTAATTGCATAACATTGTAATCCCTTTCTCATTCAGTGCTGCTCTCTTTTTCTCTCATATTTTCACTTAATATCACCTCTTCTTATCCATCTTTCTTTTTCTTTCATCTTTTCGCATTTTCTTATTGCATTCATTTTTGTGTATTAAATTTATCACTCAATCCATTGTTTATTTTCACTTTGCTTTCTTTGCTTACTGTAGTTAATCCATCTTATTATTGTTTTTTTATTCTTTGAAAATAAACTTTAATAGAGAATCAAAACCCTACAGGTTTAAATTTCTTTTTTAAGGAGTATTTGATTAGTGAATCTCTCTCTCTCTCTCTCTCTCTCTCTCTCTCTCTCTCTCTCTTTTATGAATTTTTGAAAGGTTTAAAATTTTAATATTCTAATTACGATTTGAGAAAAACATTTCAAAACTCAAGTTTGATCACTTGGAGTACCCTTCTTTCCATTAACATAAATTGATTTTATTTAATATTGCTTCTCTGCTAGACAATCAAAGATTTCTTTTTTCTTTTACTTATTTGGTATCTTTGCATAAAGAATAATATATTTTTAATTTTGTCTTATTTTTGAAGAATTTAAGCTCTATGTTTTGTAATATAGTTATAATTAATGTAGTCATGGTAATTCTTTTTTCTTTGTTAAAATAGATTCAAATTTTTATAGGAGGAGTTCATTTTGCTTATTTGCATCCCAATCTTAATTTGAATGAACAAAAATTTAGGCAACATGAAATACCATGGTTGAAGAAGGCAATTGACCTATACTTGAATGATGCAAAATTGTGATTTTCTTTTTCTTATCACATGCTTCTTGAGTTTTACATGCTTGGAGCAGCTTAAAAAATGTTAAGATCAATGGTTTATTTCTTGTATATTCTTAAATAATTCAAACAATGAAATGAGTAACTTTGTTGAGATTTCTATTATATGATTTTGTTTAAGTTGTTCATGCTTTAATGAAACTCAATGTTATTTTGAAATGATTTCAAAAAAATAATAATAAAAGTAACCTATTATAGTTTTTTTTTTATGAACTTTAGGCTTTGATTTTGCTAGCCTGGTGCACCAAGAACGAGGGTTGAGTTGGTGGCTGATTTAAAATTAAAAAGAAGGTTGAGGTGTTTAGGGAGTTAAGAAGGAGAAGAGAACAATCAACACAAAAAGTTTAGTGGTTTGGGTGTTAACAAACCTTACGTCCATTGCCCCATTCTTCACAATTGGGTATTTCACTTACTTAAACTGGTGCTTTCAAGCTCACACCAAGCTTATACAACTTGTGTTTTATGGCTCACACAAAAACCTTACAACTTGCATTTTTAGACTCACACAAAAACCTCTCACAAGTGTTTTGGATAGGCTCACAATTCAACCTCTTATAAGAGTTTAAAATTCTAGGCTAACTCTCAACCTACTTACAAAGGTGTTTATTGCTCACACCAAACAGTCAACAACACATAAAGAAGAGTAAAAGTGGTTAGCAAATTAGCAAGATTTTGGTTACAAATCAGTTTGGTGTTGTATTTATAGCTCACATCTACCAAAGAAACGTTACTTAAAAACTATCCTAAAATCTCTAAGTTGTGCTAGGTAGATTTTGCATTAAATGCTTGTCAGGTGAAAGTCACTGTCGCTACTCTCATTTCACAATCACAAATTTCCAATTTACACTGAAAAGCCCAAAATCATGGCAAAGAACCCTATTCTATGTCGAACGGCTAGTCCATGTGTCCTTCACACATTAGTTTTCTAAGAAATGTAGTAATTGTGTTCAACCAACTACTCAAAAGTTACGGTCGCAAGCTAGCTTTCTCTTAGGCACGACTAAGACCGCAAATTCTTTTATTTAGTGAAGAAACTGCAATTTCTTGAGTCACAACCGCAAAATCTTTTATTTAGTGAAGAAACTGCAATTTCTTGAGTCACAATCATGACCAATTCTTCACCCTCGCGATTTTTGATTTTCAATGGTTGCCTTAGACACTTGACAAGTTGCGGCTGTGGCTTTGGTTCCCTCATTTGTTACTATGAAATTCACAATGGCGACCTCTAACACGAATGCCATTGTGAATTCCTCTGTGAATCAACCAATGCTCTTTTCAATTAAATGACGACTATGAATTTACTTGCAAATTCCTCTAGTCTAGGTCCATCCATTCTTATTGCATTGTCGAGATCACGATTTAGGGGATACCGACTGCGAATTTGGATGTTCTTTTAAAAGATGGAGATTTTGACTTCCATCCAACTTCCATTGAAAATAAATCTTATGATCTGCAAAATAACACTTAATCAAGACATTAGAATTGATCAATCTTCATTGTCAAGATCAAAAGAGGCTTATGACATAGGTTTAACCAAACTAGTCCAAAAACCTCCCCTTTTTTGATTTTGACAACTTAGATTGATCCTAAAGACAAATAATTGCATGAGTTGTGATGTTGGATGGTCAATGATTAGATAATCAAAGAATAATCAAAGGATTCTAGTCAATTGTAAGTTAGAACTTGTTCCCCCTCAACTTATGTTTTTTTTTAATGCATATTACTTATTTTCTTTCAATGCTATTCTCTTTCCCTTTGGCAAGAACAAAAAAAAAAAAAAAAAGGTAAAGATGTAAAAAATAAAATAGGTGCATAAATTGAGATAGAGAAATCATAGAGAGTAAAATAATAAAATAACATATAAGTTGTAATCACATAACATTTAAGACAATGAATTACAAAACAAACACTTTTATTTATTTAATAATTTGTGGATCAACATTTTTACATTAAGAACTTAAGAAAAATAGAAAGAGAAACCCTAAAGACAAACTAAAAGATGAGAGAATTGTCATCGTCTCCAAAATCATCAAGTTCTTCATTATCTCTTCCACCTTTAGCTTCATCACCCTTCTTAACCTCTTGGTTGTCTTTCTGTTCCGATTTGTCCTTCTGTTCCAGTGTGTCCTCCCAATCCTCAAAGTCCAAAAGATGGCAAGAAGGAGCATGTACTTTCTCCTATAAGTCCACCAAATCACTGTGTAGGTGGGATAGGAGAAGAAATCGTCTCTTGAGCATCCTCATCATTTTGTCCAATTTCCTGTTGATGAAGGCAAAATAGATTTTAGCTTTGGGTTTAGGTTAGGGAGGTGGAACAGGTTGGACTCCCTCTTCAATGACAAAACTTTTTTTTTTTTAAGGCTTTGGAGGATTCTAGTTTCTTGGCTCCAAAAGCACTTATAGTGTATGTGTAAGAATCATGGTGAATGGCTTTTACATTAATAAGGTATGAGGCCCATAAAATTTTAGGAAGGGAAAAGCTTTTTAGTGAGGAGTTTTTCATTTTCCTCATTAAGAGCACCAACGTATTGATTGATGTCAGTGTCATGGGAAGGAAGAAGAAACTGACTCTTGGGTTTTATACTCATATGGATCAATTGATCCATAAGATAACAACCAATTTATATAGGTTTATTTTTGGTAAGACAGAAAAGGAAAATAAGATCCTTTTGGGATACCTTTTTGTTACCATCCCATTTTATGTTAATAAGAAGGGATGATACAATGAAGTAGCAAAAAAGGTAGGGCTCAAATATATTTGGCTAAGGAGGTTTTGGGGTCATGTTTGGTATTAATTGAAATTGTTGGCCCTAGGCAGCAAGAAAGAGGGGAAGGGAGGGGAGGAGGATGAATTGGTGTATAAAAATTAAAACAAGAAGGTAAGAAAGAAAATGAGTAGAATGGAGACACAAGATTTATAGTGGTTCAAGTATCATCGACCCTATGTCCACTCCCCAATTATCAACATTTGGGTGTTCCACTATCTTCCAATGGTGTTTTTAAGCTCACACCAAACTTTTACACTTGTATTTTGAAGGCTCACGCAACAACCTTTACACTTGTGTTTTTGAAGCTCACACAACAACCTTTACACTTGTGTTTTTTAAGGCTCACACAACAACCTCTTTTAGTGTTTTTACAGGCTCACACTACAACCTTTACAAATGGTATTTATGCTCACACCAAACAATCACCTAAAGAAGGTAAAAGATTGAGTAGCAAAATTGCAAGAGTTTGGGTTGCAAATTAATGAATTATGTTGCATTTACATATATTTGGTGAGGTATTTATAGCCTCTACCCGCCAAAGAGACGTTGTAATAAAACTGGAAGCAAATCTTTAAAGTATGTTAGACTGATTTTTACATTAAATACTTGTTAGGCTTTATTCGTGGTCACTACTACTTTTTCACGATCACGATTTTCCAATTTCTATACGGGAGCCAAAACTTGTAATGGAAAATGCCATTTGTGTCTAATGACTAGTCCATGTGTCATCTTCCCATTGATTCACTAGGAAAATATAGTCGTTGCCTTTCACCTGTTCACAAAGTAACAATCACAATTTTATTTGTTCAGGCCATAATTCAGGATGCAAATTCATCTGTCAAAATGTTCATCATCTTCTTCATGATTCACGGTTGCTACTCACAAGTTGCCATCACGATTGTTGTCTTCCAACAATCACCTAGGACATTTGACATGCTGTGATTGTAGACTTGATTTCCTCTTGAGTTACTTCAAAATTCACTATAGTGATTGAGGTGTGACACTCACCGTGAATTTGTTTGTGACTTTGGCTATCCTTTCTTTAAATTGGTCACAACAGAGAAGTGGCCCACAAATCCATCTATCCAATTTGTCAACATGCCTTAGTCTAATTCGCAATCGCAATTTATGAAGTTGCGATCGCGAATTAGGAGACACTTTGCTTTCTTTGGAGTTTATAGACTTCATCAATTCCAACTTTAGAGATTAACTAAAAATTGCAAAATAACACTTAATTGGATCATTAGAATTGATCAATTTCCTTTGTCAAGATCAAAAGTGGTTTAAGACTTAGGATTAACCATCCTAGTCCAATAATCTCCCCTTTTTTATTTTGACAACTTAGATTGATCCAAAGGGAAAATAATGTAGAAATATTAAGTTGGAGTGAAGTTAAGGTAAAATTTCAATGAATAATACTTAAGGTAAAAATTTCCTAAGTATGACATTCACTTATTGAAAGAAATTAAGTATGAAGGTATGATGCTCCCCCCGCAACTTATGCTATAAATTTCAAGTTATTATTACCTTCCCCTTAAGCTTACTATCTCTCCCCCTTTGGCAAGATAAAAAAGAGGGTGTAAGAGGAAAATGAAAACAACCATAAGTATACATAAGGAGCAAAATAAGAATGCAAAATATAAAGATAAAATTCATCAATCACATAAGATAATAACTTGCAAAGAAACAACTTTTTATTTATATAACTGTGGGATCACAAAAGTTTGAAACATAAAAAAAAGTAAGAAAAATACAAAAGATCGCTAATCTAGATAACAGGAGAATCATCATCATCTCTAGAAGATGCTTCCTCTTGCTTTTGTGTTGCTCTTTCTGCTTCATCCCCATCCTTAACTTCTTTTTCATTGCCATCTTCAACTTGTGTTTCTTCAAATTCGGTGAAGTCTGGAAGATGACAAGGAGGAACTGCTAATTTCTCTTGAAGATCCACCATATCACTGTGAAGATGTGATAGAAATAGGAATCTCCTCATCATCATCCTTATCAATTTATTCAATTTTCGATTAATGGTGGCAAGAGACAACTTAGTCTTGGGTTTTGGTTGAGGAGGAGGGACTTGAATTGTGCCTTCTTCAATGTGGAGCCTTTTCCTTTTGAAGCTTATGAGGTTTCCATCTTCTTTGCTCTTTTTGCACTAAGGGTATACGCATAGGTGTCCGAATGAATAGCCTTGGCATTTATAAGGTAGGTGAGATCTAGGAAGTTTTATGAAGGTAGAAGTTTCTTGGTGAGGAACTTTTCTTTTTCCTCATCAAGAGCTCCAATAAAATGGTATACGACAGTGATGTGTGAAGGTAGCAAAAATTGGCTTTTGGGTTTGGTACTCATGTGAATCAATTAATCCACAAGGTACTAGCCAGTTTGGATAGGTTTATTTTTGACGAGGCAGAAAAGGAATGTCAAGTCTTTTTAGGGCACTTTCTCGTTACCATCACCTCTTGCATTTACGAAAAAGGTGATGATACGATGGAGTATCCAAAGGGGTAGGGACTTGATATGTTTAGATAAAGAAGAGCGGGGGTTGTGTTTGGTTTCTATGGAGATTTCCAACCAAAACTCGAAATAGATAACATCAAGTGTGAAGATTATGAAGGGAATGTTTTCTCCAACTTGTAGATTAAAGAGAAAAGATAATTGGTCAAAAGTAATGTAAAAGGAGTTGTTAAAGGCTCGAAACACTAACCCGTATTGCGCTGCTCTTGAATCGGCTTTTTGACTCAATTGGACGGTACACATAAACTCTCACACAACCTCTTCGTAACCGGGTTCATCTCGAAAGATGAACTCGTTCCAGCCCAAATTGGATAGGAAAGCTCATATTTCTGTATTGATACACAAGGTTTCCAGCATAAAAGTTGAAGGTATCTTATTTGGAAGAATGATTTTGGAGGAGTTGGCTTTGTACCTATCTTATTCTTCCTTAGTAACTCCCTTCATGAGATAGAGGGCAGGGGATGCAGAGGGCTGAGCCACTGCCTTCCCTTTGTTTGCTTTAAAGAACTTCTTTGGAGCCCTAACAAGAGAGGAAGAGAGTTTAGGACAATTTTAGAGAGATTTGAGAGAGTGAAGATGTTTAGAATAGTAATGAGAATATCACCATTGAAAGGGTATTTATAGTCTTTGAAGGGGTGTAAAAAGGGCTATAAATGGCTAGAAATAAATTAATAAAGAGTTGGCAATGGTTGGGAGTCAAATCACTTAAATGTCTAGGCGATTACTCTAATTTGCGTCTCTAAATCCATGAGTCGCGATTGCAAATTCCAAAAAATGTAGTAATGGACAAATTTTCCTCGGGAATACGCGCCTTAATGGTCAAAAATTTGAAAATTTGACCAAAATTTGTGGTGGAACATAAATTTCGCGACCATGAATTGATGTTTGAAAGCCAAGTGAAAATGACTTATAATTCACGACCGTGAAGCAAGGATAGCGACTGCAAATTATGAGTCGACAATGAAAAATAGTTGAATTTTTAAAAAATTATGATCCATTTTACTATATGAACCACAAATATCACAAATCAACAAATATCAATACACTTAGCAATATCACACATAAGAACAAAAATTTTCACTTTAGGGAACGTCCATCAAGCATTATCAATTCTCTTTTAACGAAGTTCATCCTTTCTTCATTTAGAGGTTTGGTGAAAATATCTATAAGTTGATGATTTGTGTTAATAAATTCTAATACAACATCACCCTTTTACACATGATCTCTAAGAAAATGATGTCTACTATCTATGTGTTTGCTCCTAGAGTGTTGGATGAGATTATTAGAGAGATTAATAGCACTTGTGTTATCACATTTAATAGGAATGTGATTAATCACTTTGCCAAAATCCTTTAATTGTTGTTTCATCCAATGAACTTGGGTGCAACAACAATCTGCAGCTATATATTCGATTTTTGCGGTGGATAAGGCAACCGACACTTACTTTTTACTAAACCAAGAAACTAGATATTGAACTATAAATTGGCAAGTTTCGGAAGTGCTTTTTCTATGTAATAAGCTGCCTACATAATCCGCATCCAAATATTCTACGAGACTAAGGGAAGAATCCCTAGGATACCATAACCCTAAGTGAATTGTGCCATGCAAATATTTAAAAATCCTCTTAAAAACATTCAAATGAGACTCTCTAAGAGAGAATTGGAACCTAGCACACATATAAACACTAAACATAATATATGGCCTAAAAGCAGTAAGATAAAGCAGAGATTCAATCATGCCTCGATATCTCTTTTCATCTATCATTTTGCCCTATTCGTCCTTATCTAGCTTGATGGTACCACTCATTGGAGTTTTAGCTACCTTGCAACCATCCATGCCAAATTTCTTAAGTATCTCCCTTATGTATTTGGCTTGGTTGATGAAGATCCCTTCCTTGGATTGCTTGATTTGTAGATTGAGAAAAAACTTGAGCTCTCACATCATACTCATTTCAAATTCCCTAATCGTACACTTAGCAAAATCCTCATAAAATGATTCATTAGTAGCACTAAAAATGATATCATCAATATACATTTGAACAATTAATATGTCATGTTTGTGCTTTTTAACAAAAAGTATGGTATCCACCTTTCCTTTTTCAAAATCATTTTTCAAGGGAAATGAACTAAGCCTTTCATAGCAAGCTCTTGGAGCTTGTTTCAAACTATATAAAGCTTTGTTCAACTTAAAAACATGGTTTGGAAAATGATGTGATTCAAAAGTGGGAGGTTGTTCAACATAGACTTCCTCTTCAATGATGCCATTCAAAAAAGCACTTTTCACATCCATTTGAAAAAGTTTAAAATTCATATGACATGCAAATGCTAAAAGAATCCTAATGGCCTCTAATCTTGCTACGGGGGTAAAAGTTTCATCATAGTCTATGGCTTCCTCTTAGTTGTATCCCTTAGCAACCAATCTAGCTTTGTTTCTAGTGATAAAACCTTGCTCATCTAACTTGTTCCTAAACACCCACTTACAGTCTATAATTGGGTGTTCTTTAGGCCTAGGGACAAGTTCCCATACCTTATTTCTCTCAAATTTGTTGACTTCCTCTTGCATAGCAAGTACCTAACTCTCATCATCAAGAGCCTCATCAATTGATTTTGGCTCAAGTTGAGAAACAAAAGCAAATTTATTATATAAAAGATTAAGTTGAGATCTAGTACTTACACCCTTAGATGTATCACCAATAATCAAGTCCTTAAGATGATAATTAGAAAATCTCCAATCCTTGGGTAGATCTTGGCTTGGCTCTACTTGTTGATGATGATGTTGGTCTTCATCTACTCTTGATGAATCACCTTCTTCTTTATCTTCTTTTCTTATAGAATTTTCCAATTCCAACTTCTCAAAGTCACCTACAAGATCATCAACAAAAATACCTTTTCTAAGATCAAGTTTACTAGATTCATAAAAAAAACAACATTCATAGACTCTTCAACTACCATTGAACTTTTGTTAAAGACTCTATATGTTTTGCTTGAGGTGGAATATCCCAAAAGATACCTTCATTGGTTTTAGAATCAAATTTTGTAAGAATATCCTTGGTGTTCAAAATATAACACTCACATCCAAATACTCTTAGTTATGATATCTTGGGTTTTCTACCATATATAGCTCATAAGATGTTTTATTGAGAATGAGTCTTTTAAAAACTTTATTTACAATATAACATGTTGTGTTAATGGCTTCAGCCCAAACGTAATTTAGTAGAGAATACTTATTGAGCATTGTCCTAGCCATTTCCACCAATGTTCTATTTTTCTTCTCTACAACACCATTTTGTTGTGGTGTTCTAGGAGCTAAAAAATTATGAAAACTCAATTCTCTAAGCAATAATTTTCAAAAGACTCATTTTGAAATTCCTTTCCATGGTCATTTCTAATAGAAGATATGAAGTAACCTTTTTCATTTTGAACCCTTTTTGCAAAGCTTTTAAAAGCATTAAATGAATCATTCTTATGAGCTAGAAAAGATACCCAAGTAAACCTAGAGTAGTTATCTACAAGGACTAATGCATAATGCTTTCCACCTAAGCTGGGCATTCCCTAGGATCAAAGCTGACTTTGTTACCTTTGTCACACAATTGACTTACACTTAACAAATTATTTTGTAAGCCACTAACTAAAAGAATATTATCAATTAAAAAGTAACCATTCTTACCAATGGTTTTAATGCCAATTACCTTACCCTTGGCATTGTTACCAAATGTGACATCTCCACCTTCTTTTCCTTTGAATGCCATGAATAGCTTCCTATTTCCAATCATATGTTTAGAAGATCCACTATCCACATGTTAATTGCTTGATTTGGTTGTAGCTACACTCCCCTACACAACAAAAGTGAGTTACATTTTCTTAGGTACCCAAGCATAATTGGGTCCTTGGGGGTTAGAAGATGAAGGGTCCTCTAGTTTGAGGTGAACATTTCTAATATAGCAATGAATATTGATGTGTCCAAATCTCATGCAATAATGGCATTAGAGTTTGGACTTAGGAGTCTTTCTCCTATCCATAAATTTAGTATAAGTAGGAGGCCTTCTTATACTTTGGTCATATGAATGCATGCATGTACATGTATAATGAGTAGGAGTAGAGAATTTCTTATGAGAATGACCATGCTTTTTGTTGCACATATAAGCATAGTTAGCTCTTTGAGTCTTGGCTCTAAAGTTTGGAGGAGCCTTCCTTTTGCCCTTAGGCCTAGAAGGCTTAGTGTTAGGAGCACTTTTCTTCCCAATTACCTTTACCCTTGAGGATTGAGGTTTCAAAGGTCTAACAAATGTAGTTTGAGAAAATGAGGAGGCTCCATTGAAGCCTAGACCATGTATAATTAGTGGAGGTCTTTGTGACATAATCAATGTGTCCAAGGCTTCTTTTCCTTTATTGAACTTAGAGATTGAGCTTTTAAGCTCAATGACTTCTCCCTTTAGAGTGTCATTCTCCTTTCTTAGTGAAGCCATTGAAGAAGATGATATAGAAAGACTATCTATTAATTTTTTGAGCTCATCATTAGATGCTCTCAATTCTTTTACAATGTCATTGAGGGATTTATATTCATCCTCTAGATTTTGACATTTTCTTTTGTAAGATTTCATTTGTGACTTGTATGTGTCACATCTCATAGTTAGAGCCTCTAGAAGCTCTTTATCAATCTTATCAAATTTAAAATCAGAATTAGAATGAGAAGAAGTACTTACTTTATTTGTCGAGTCTTTTTGTGCCATGAAGCAAATATTAGCATCTTCTCCTTCTTCCTCTTCTTTATTTGAGCTATCATCCCAAGTGGCTGAAAGACTTTTCTTCTTCTCCTTGTCCCATCTCTTCTTCTACTTTTTCTTCAATTTGGGACACTCATACTTGATGTGGCCTTGCTTGCCACATTCATAGCAAGTGACATCGTTGGATTTCTCTCTTAGACTAGGAGCTATCTTTTTGAAGCATTTTCTTTCTTTTCTTCTTTTGATCAACTTCTTTATCCTCCTTGAGAGCATTGCTAGCTCCTCTTCTTCCTTGTTACTTTCTTCATCACTTCAAGTAATTTCTACTTCTTTCTCCTTTATTGAAGACTTAAGAGCCAGGGTTCTTCTTTCTTTTTTTGGTTTATCTCCTTAGCCTCTTAGCTTCTTTATTAATTCATCCTTTTGTAAGGCTAACTCATGAGTCAAGAGTTTACCTGTCAAAAAATCTGTTGACACCTTTCCAATCTCCATATTGGACTCTTGGATGCTGCACACTCTAGCACCAAATTTATCTGAAGGAAGCGTTTTGAGGATTTTTGTGTTTACCTCATAGTTTGTGAGTGTCCTTCCGAATTTCTTCATATTGATGAAGATAGATCGGAGCTTATTCATCATTTCAGTGATGCTTTCATTGTCCTTCATCATGAATAGCTCCCATTTAGTTATGTATATCTCCAAATGGCTTGACTTTACTAGAGTTGTGCCTTCATGGTAGTTCTCAAGTGTCTTCCAAATGGCATGTGCTGTTTGACAATGTTGCATTCTTTCAATCTCTTATTTAGAGAGAGAGCTTAGAAGAATAGCCATTGCCCTTTTATTTTTGCCATTTGATCTCCGGTGAGCTTCAACCCATTCTTCTCTTGGGATAAGTTCTTTAATTTCATCCACTACCTTAGTGGGTGGCTTCCATTCTTTTACAACCACATCTCAGAGGTCCACCACTTCTATGTCAAGATAGATTTCCATTCTATACTTCTAATAAATATAGTCAGTTCCATCAAAGTGAGGTTTGAGGCATGAGTGGATTCTGTCTTATGCCATGATCTTTTACTCACCAATAAAGGTTTGTTTGAGTGCTTAGGCTCTAATACCACTTGTAAGTCCTTGGCACCAAGAAGGGAGGGGGGGAGGGTTGAATTAGAGTATAAAAATTAAAACAATAAGGTAAGAAAGAAAATGAGTAGAATGAAGACATAAGATATATAGTGGTTTGGGTATAATCAACCCTACGTCCACTCTCCAATTCTTAGCAATTATGTGTTCCACTATCTTCCGATGGTATTTTTAAGCTCATACCAAACTTTTACACTTGTGTTTTGAAGGCTCACACAACAACCTTTACACTTATGTTTTTGAGGCTCACCTAATAACCTTTACACTTGTGTTTTTTAAGGCTCACACAATAACCTCTTTTAGTGTTTTTACAGGCTCACACTATAATATTTACAAATGGTGTTTATGCTCACACCAAATAATTACCTAAAGAAGAGAAAAGATTGAGTAGCAAAATTGCAAGAGTTTGACTTATAAATTAATGAATTCTCTTGCATTTACATCTATTTGGTGAGATATTTACAGCCTCTACCCACCAAAGAGACGTTGCAATAAAATTGGCAGCAAATCTTCAAAGTATGCTAGACGGATTTTTGCATTAAATGCTTATTAGGCTTCATTCGCAGTCGCTACTACTCTTTCGCAGTTGCGATTTTCCAATTTTCATACAGGAGCCAAAACTTGTGGTGAAAAACCTCGTTTGTGTCTAATCATTAGTCCACGTGTCATCTTTCCATTGATTCACTAGGAAAATATAGTCATTGCCTTTCACCTACTCGCAAAAGTAGCAATCGCTATTTTATTTGCTCAAGTCGCAACTCAGGACGCAAATTCATCTTCAAAATGTTCATATTCTTCTTCATGATTAGCGGTCGCTACCCATAAGTTGCCATCGCGATTTTTGTCTTCCAATGGTCACCTAGGACATTTGTCATGCTGTGGTTGTGGATTTGATTCCCTCTTAAGTGGCTTCGAAATTTGCGATCTCGACTGAGGCGTGACACTCATCATGAATTTGTCTGTGACTAGGGCTTTCCTTTCTTTGAATTGGTCATGGTAGAGAAATAGCCCACGAATCCATCTGTCCAATTTGTCAACATGCCTTAGTCTAGTTCGCGGTCGCAATTTATGAAATTACAGTTGCGAATTAGGAGGCACTTTGCTTTATTTAGAGATTATAGACTTCATGTAATTCCAACTTTAGAGATTAACTAAAAACTACAAAACAACACTTAATTGGATCATTAGAATTGATCAATCTTCTTTGTCAATATCAAAAGTGGTTTAAGACTTAGGATTAACCATCCTAGTCCAATAGAAATTTTAGACTAGAACTTGGAATAGATGACATCAAAAGTGGAGATAATGAATGAAATGTCATCTTCGATTTAAAGATTAAACAGATTGGAAAATTGTTCGAAGGTGATGAAAAAAGGGTCCCAAAGGCTCAAAATACTAACCTATTTTGGCCGATACGAGATTTTACTCTCTGACTTAGAGTCACGGTACACATGAATTCTCGTACGATCTCCTCATACCCGGGCTCATGAGGAAAAATAAATTTATTCCATCCCAGGGTTGTAAAGAAATGTATGGACCTAATCTTTGATTCTTAGCGACTCAAGAAGGAAAGTGGAAGGGATTTTGTTCGATAGGATGATCTTGGAGGCATTTGCCTTATATCGATATTTCTCCTCTTTCGTGATCCCTTTCATCATGTGTAGAGCTAATGGTCTAGAAGGCTGTTGTAACATCCCTATCCACATTCATTGGCATTAATGTAATGTTTGTATAGTTGCATGGTCAATTGTCTTATTTTGTGTGCATGTTATAACATCATAAATAATGGTGTTATAGAGCTTAATTAAGAGTATAAGGAGCAATTAG